>JAPEIX020106251.1:0-10105 GCA_026122405.2 Zoanthus sansibaricus
GTGCTAATTTATGACATTTTTGTAGACCATTTTAACTTATTGATATATAAAAGGATAAGGAAGAGTTTTTACTCACGTGAACGTTGGGAATTTATTGCAGTGTTTAAAATATTTTCGTCATTTTTGTGACTATTTTGAAATTTGAACCCCCAGTTATCGATGTTGTATTTGCTATTTTATTGATCTCAATGTAAATTTACAAGATACATTCTCATTACAGGAGAAAACTTGTCATCTCATTTGCTGGCAAATGTTCGTGGTTATCCCCCGAGTAAGCGCCGCATCTGAACGCCTCATCTTTTTCCTTTGCAGTTTAAGGTTCAAGGTTAAGACTGGTTTCTGTATATTTGATCTGTTGTAAATCTTTTATCGTGAATCTCATACGAAGTGTAGAATTATTGTAACTGAAGAAAAGTTAGATTTTTGGTAGCCGTACATGGTTTCCCTTTAAAGGTTTCTATCGTTAGTCTCGTCTCTAACTTCTCATTCAACTCGTACACGGACCACGGGTTCGAATCCCGTCGAAACATAAAATATAAATAGATAAAATTACCCGTAATTAATATGACAGTGCAATCAGACAGTGCAATCAGACAAATGCAAGAAATAAAATAGTACGGTCACTTGAGATGAATTTGGTCCCGTACGGAAGATATTAAACATGAACTTGAATATGTTACTAATCAGTTGTTGTTTTAAATACTATTTTTTATGATAAAATTAATTTTTTTTCATAACTGGCATTGATTCAACGAACTAAAATGTTGTATGAACTCCTTATTATTTTCAGGAAATTCGAAGTCGCGTAGCTTATGTCTTTCCAGTAACAGAACACATCAGTATGCCTCAAGTGAGTGCCTTCAACGCGGAACCCCCTCTGAAGTGTTCCTTTCCATCTTCATATTGTCCCAATTAACGGCAGGAGCTGGCACCACACCGCTCTATACGTTAGGACCTGCTTTCATTGATGAAAACGTAAATCCTAAAAACACAGCCTTGTATCTCGGGGTAATATATGGAGCTGTCATGTTGGGTCCTGGACTCGGGTCCATGATTGGCGGGAAACTGCTTGGGTTCTATGTTGATCTGAAACAGGTTTGTGAACAATTAGCTCAGCATTCTCGTTCCCAGAGTTTACGTTTCTTTTGGTCAGCGTCAGGAGTCAGCGTCATTTCCGACTTTTTGCCTGAGATTTGCGAATAGCCGGAAATTGCAAAAGGTTCCACTTTTTTAAAGCAAAGCAAGATTTTCAAATTGTATGCTGCGAATTCATGTTGTCCATGGAAATAGGCTGTAAAGTTCATGATGTCCATGGAACTTCAAAAGTGACCTTTTTAGGCGTATTAGGCAGCGTTTACATGTAGCCGGCAATTTTTTTAAACGTACATTTTTTTATCGGTTTAGGCCAAGTGTTTACACGTAAACGCCGAAAACGATTAATTTAGCCGGCTATTTTCGAAAACGCCAGCTATGCGTTTACGTGTAAACGGTCGAAAATGGATAAAAATATAGCCGTCTACGTGTAAACGCTGCCTAAAACTGCAAAGGTTTATAACGAACAGTACCATCTCAGTTGTGATAAACACGCTCACGGTATGAATTTTTAAAATAAGAAACCGACCAACAGCGGTTCGGGAAGATGTGACAAATTTCGCACTGTCAAGATTTTTATGCTTTCTGACCAACAAGAAAAGTATAGCTTCACGCTTCTAGCCTGCGAAAGAGCTTGCATGGGCCGGCTGCCTCGCAGGCTACACGCTTCACCAGAAATAAAAATGTAAATTGATTTTTTTTTGCAATCGGTCATGCCCCGCTAGCCTGTCCATTTAACTCTTTAAAAAAAGATTTATGTGATCCAATTTTTGTATCGGTTTTGGGCTGTTTCCTTGGCCACAGAATTACCGTATCGCCATATGACAAGCACGTAAATTGCAGCAGTGTCTTAAACCTCTATATGAAATACTTTTAGTTTTCAACTTGTTCTTACTTCAAGCATGAAGTCTAACATTTGCAAATAGCGCTTGTAAAAATTTTCTGCTGGTGACGATGTCGTTTTGTTGCTGCTGCCAACATCGAAGCGCAAAAGTTGAATCAGGTAGGTGAATGGGAGTAGAACTTAAATATTGAATTTATCATTTTTTCTGTAATGTTCATGTTTGAACAAGATCTGATCATTTTTGAGTCGGTATGGGATGTAATAAAACCGACAGTAAATTAGTTAATGTTTCAAAGACATCAGAAAAATTGCGTTTTTTATAATTATATTGGACAGACGAAAACGTCAGTTATTGCTGTCTGATTTGTTATAATTAGGGGCCGTTTACATGAACCCTGGTTGGGTGCAAACCCGGGTCAGGTCCATCAACCCTTTTCCAGTCAAACGTCTGTAAGTGTTTACTTTAACCCGTCATGTCTGACTCGGGTCAACCCTTCTTGTCGGGTAATCCGTTTCGATACCCGGGTTGACCTGCCTCGACGGGTTGGAATTTGACAAAATTTTCCCTGTAAACACGAGTCCACTTAACCCGGGTCCATGTAAAGTGGTGGTGAATTAGGAATCTTTATGATGGCTTCAAAATATAATCTCGGGGTGTGCAGCCGGTAAAAAGCAAAGTTTGTTAATTTAGTGGCCAGTCTCCGAATGATAAAGCAGCTTGTTGTTCGATGTAATGAAGCAATATAAAGCAGAAATGGAATTAAATATCAAGGCTTTTAATGACAGTGCGACATCAGTCTTCTAACCGATCGAAAACAAGGCTGACCCTGGTCAGCTTCTCAGCCAGCCCGGGTTGGTCAAAAATGCTTCGCGCGCATCACAGACAACCGGGTCCATGTAAACAAAACCTTTTCGTAGCCCCGGTTGGCACACTGACCCGGGTTAGCAGCCAACTCGGGTTCGTGTAAACGGCCCCCTAGAATGTCGAAGGATAAATTAAAACTCCTTTATTAATCAGAAATATATCAAGCTCACCCAACAACTGATATTTATTCCTTATGTATAACTGTTGAGTAGCCTACTAAACGTAAATTAATTTCACACTTCGAGTGATCAGCCTTACTAATCTTGACGGGCTGTTGATTGGCCGAATAGGCTTAGCCGGAAGTATATATCCAGTTCCATTATAGGTATCCCAGGCTTACGTCACGAATATAATTAACTAACGTCGATTGAGTTGATTTACGAGAGATATAGGAAAATTTTTGTACTCTAAATTGTTTTCCTTTTAAAATGTACACTACCTTTATGTATACAAGTTAAGCAGAAAAAATCTCATTTATTATCTATTCATACAATAATATACCCTAGCACAAAAGGAAAAGGGACTCGAAAGGGGCTTGGTAAGGATAGATTGTTTTCGCTATCAGACATGTCTTACTTTTCAACAAAGCACGCAAAAACAACCGTGTCCCTTCTAGTTGGAACAACTGAGTACGTCATCAGAGCCAAATTCGTCGCCAGACTCTCGAGACACCTGGCTGGCCATTTTAGCTTCTTTGAGCAGCAAAAAAAACTGTTCTTAAAAATTTATACGAAATCAAATATCTTATCTTGTAATGAGGGTGCTGTACCTTTCATTTTTTGCTAAAACATTTTTGGTGCGCGGTGCGAGCGAAGCGAGCGAACAGCAATTCAATATTCATAATCAAATGTAGAAATAATCTTGATTTCATCAGATAGCTCTCCTTTAACCATGCACAATTCATTGCGTTTTCACTCTCCTTTAATCACAATTCATTGCATTTTCGTGCGCTTTAATCCTTTACAAGGCCTCGATACAATCAAACGTACGGTCGCAAAACAAGAGACGAGAATTTTATACTTCGTAATATTAAAAGCACATTTAAACAAACCAAAATATCCGCAACATTACCATAGCTTTGGGCTATACTATAGTTGTACTTCATATACTTTAGGAAGATATAACGTCAGTGACAACTCGGTATAAGACTTATACTGATTTACTGTAAGCACTCAAATCCAACAGTGTTAATGTTAAAAAAGTGAAAAGCATCGCAAAGTTGTATTGTTGAATTTAACTGATTATATTTGTTTTGAGCAGAATTATCACAACCTGTGGCTAATGTGGTGGGAATAGACTATAATAGCAATGGAAACCAGAATAACGCAATCCCATGTAAGTTCGTATGTAAATATTCAGTTTCTTTTAACTGAAAAAATTACTATTGTTAGCAGTTTTTTCTTTCACGGTATTCCCAGCTTCCCTCAGTCTATTCTGTTTCTTTTAGCCCCTACTTAATACTGAGCAAACTTATTGTAGTACGTTTTTCGTAAAGCTCTTAATTTGGGAATTGTTATAGTCATGTTCGTGTTCTAGATATATGTCCTGCCATTTCTCTTCTTTGTTTCTGCTTTTTTATGCCAACAGGGATGGAGTCTTCGGCCATTATTCTGCGATTCTCGTCTTTTGCTTGCATGCATAGCACGTTTTGGTTTGTTTTATCTGTTTCTATCTCTGAATTGCTACTCTTTTATAAATGTTTTCACTAAAGTAAAGAAGAATTACTGCTCTTTACTCTGATAAAGGGAAAAACATCGCTTACGACGTGTTTAAAGAACGCTGTGGAGAGGATGCGTTTAATCGAAAAATTGAAGAAGGAGAAAAGGTATTTCAAAATAAAGTTAAAGAAAACTAGAAATTAGTCATAAACTTCAAAAATAATGAAATTCTTAGTGAAACCACTTGGAATTATTAGTGTTTTGGTTGAATATTTTGGACGGATCGGACCAGTTGTGCTATACTGATGTTTCGATAGCTTTGTTTAAGCTTGTTTAATTTATACATTAATACGAGAGCTCGTAGGTTTGGTTATTGCTTCACTCCAAGTGTTTCTAGTAAAACTAGGGGTCCTAACCCTGGGGCGTGTATTGCAATGAATGTATGCTTTATTTATGTTTTGCTGATTGTCATAATTGAGAATTTCTAAGATTGATATCTTCTAAAATTCAATAAGTTCAGACTCTTAAACTGAAGCATTAAGGGCCTTTGTTAATTCCTACCCAAAGTTAAACACTTGTTAAGGTCTTGTAAAACACTATCGTGGTTGACGTCAACAACAATTCGCCTAACATATACAAACATTTGTCAACGACGCCAGGCAGTTACAGGACTTGCATGTTTTGTGACGTCACTAGCTTTCTAACTAACAGTTACCACCGTTTTTCAAACAAAAAGACAGAGGATAAAACTTCCAGAGAAAAAACAAAACGATAGACACTTTTTGTTTACAATATAAAAACGACAATTATTAATTAAAACAAACGTAAAAGATAATTATGTTGATGTCTTAAATAAACCATTTGTGTTGAGTTATTTCAAAACTTATCCACAAATTTAAAATCATAATTTTATGTTTATCGATGATTTTGTTTTGAATTAAACTGAAGAAAAATTTAAAGAACAATGCAAATTAAATTTGAATTTATTATTCTATATTTTATATTATTTAACAGAATAATACATGAGAATTTTGAGATAAGAGTTTTAACATGTTTTTATTCGTGTTTACTTGTCAAAGATTTTTTCTGTACTAAAAAGATAAATATTGACATGTCCATACGATTCTAATGAAAAAAATTCACTGTTTTTCAAGGCACCTGAAAACCCAGGAATGTTTAGCAAAGCGCAACTAAAAATGGAAACGGGAAAGTACAAGATGCTGTTTGGCGCCATTAGCCTTGCTTGCCAGAGGCGAGCGACTCACAAGCTTGGTGTAGGAGGTCTGGGTACTGCTACAGTAGTCAGTGCTCCCCAGTTTCCTGCAAACGAATTTTTTCAGCCCAATCGTACGTTTCCAGTCCGTCTTCGCCATGGAAATTTAAATTTGGACGACGATGCAGGATCTGATGTGAGAGGCGCTTCACTCAAGTTTGATGATACCGATGACGAAAGTCCGCTGGACTTAATAATGAACACGGGCTCAGTTTGCGTGTTCTGGGATGTAAAAAGCCTTGATAACCTAACAATAGCAAAATCTAAAGGAGAAGAAGGAATAAAAGATTACGTCCTCATGGACCCCTTGTAGTAAGTTTTACAAGAACAGAGTATATTCTTACTCTTTTAAGGGATATGGATGTAACCATGCACTTTGTCATTTCATTAAATTTTGTCATTTTCAAATGAAAATAACAACTATATTTAGGTGTTAAGTCTTATTTAGCTGGCCAAAGGACTACTAACTGGAGACACCATCTTTAACGCTGTAAGGTGGACGGAGACCTTTAACATGATAGACATAAACAGATAAACACAGATTTAACTCCGAGGTTTAACGTCTTTATTCGAGAAGACGCGAGAGTCTAACCATTTGCAGATGTTAGAGCAAAGGTAGCACGTTTTCAATTATTGTCAGACCCTGAGTGTTGGTCCGGCCGGGACTCGAACCCGCAAAATAGACTGCATGGCACCTTACCAATTAGGCTACCAAGGCGGTGTACTTGTATATAAAGTTACATTTTAATGAAAGTGGGCATAGAAGCCCACAAAGGAATGAGCATGTCTATTGGAGATAAGGTTCCTAAAACATCTATCATAGTACAAAATCTTCGTACAGAGATGTTAATAAGAAAGCAAAGAAAAAACAATAACATATTCATTACAAAACAACAAGTGGATTCTATTTCTAAAGAAATGTTTAAGCATGCATGGGTGTTAGTATTTTGAAGATGTAAGATTAGATCTAGATGCTTATATAACATAGGCTCTTGAAAACGATCGCAATGTATGTGCTCCGAACAGTTAGTAATTAACAATTAGGCCTCGAGGACGAATGGACTATACTATCATCCAGATAGCGGTCAATACCAGTTAAAAGTTATATAAATGCCATATAATTCATAAAGAAAATTGTCATACATGTCATACAGATCTAAACGAAGTTCCTAAGTATATAGTCTTATATGGCCTGTGGGCCTAATGCGCATTTTGACAGACCGCATGTTAACCAATCAGAATGCAGGAAATTGATGTACCATTTTAGGGAATATATACACCATTAAAGTAAACAAAATAATAACTGACAGTCTCTGCGATACCAGTTCAGTTCTATTTAACAATTAGACCTCGAGGACGAATGGACTACAAGTCAATAGCCCATAAGGCCGTAGACTGAATGGACTATTCAAACTCGTAGTCCATGAGGCCAAGAGGTCTAATTGTTTTAGTATAAACATACTAATCGGTCAAAAAAGGATGTACAAATTAAATTATCGATGAAATCTTCTAATATTATAGCAAAACGGGGTTCATTACTATTCTGATCGGTCATCTTTTCTCTACTAGTAGGCTATCACAAATAGACCTCTAGTAGAGTAGCCAATCAGAATGCAGGATGCATGTTAGACCGTTAGTAGGTTTATACTACTATTGAATATTGTTAAAACAAACCTCGAAGAATGTGAAGGTAATGATGTTATTTACATCTTAGTAATCTGCATATTAGTTTTTGCTTGTATTCTGTTTTAGCAAATATTTTTTTAAGTTGGACACCGTTGGAAAAGAGGCAAAACGGAATCTAACTTAAAACTATTTTCTAGTAGTGTATCTTTAAAACAACAAGTAGTTTTTAATTATCACCGAATTGTTGAATTCTCTTTGGAGACTTGATTGCATGTGCACGTACTGAAAGTTTGTATTCATTTGAAGAATTGAAATGAAATAGAGAAGACCGTATCTCAAAAAGCGGGAAGTCAGTAAAGAAAGTTCTTACGAGGTAAAACTGAACTAATTTGCTTATTGTGTGCTGTAAGAATGAGTCAGATTTCGCCAAAAACAGGTTTGTACAGTTTACAGGCTTACAAATGCACGTGGTCTTTCATAATGTTTATACTTACGATAAGTAGAAGTTTTTGGCTAATGCTATATAGAAGGACCTCCTTTTTTATAGCACATAAGTTTTATAAAATGCCTGCAGATTTTTAAGTTTAACGAACATATTTACAGGAAGAACAAACAAAAGGAGAACTTGGACAAAAATCCGCTCAATCGAACCCCAGATGGGATTTGAACCCACGACCCTTCACGTTCTAGTCAGATGCTCCCCAACCACTGAGCTACTGGAGACTCTATGGTGGGCTAAGGTCGGGATTTCTCTTTCTCGACTGGGACCGCATGGCGCTGTTAGACAGCCAGGTAATGACTGACGCACATGAATTCACTAATAGCATCCGGCAGTCACACTAAGGCATATCCACATTAGATGCAGTCAACCAACCTCCAACAAAATGAATATATCAGTAAAGATGAAACAACAGTAACATGATATTAGAGAGCTTTTAAATGCACCCGGCTTTCTTGTTATCACGGAGGCCAATCGGAACTAAACTGTCAGCAGATGCTGAACACGTCATGCGGTCGTGGTGATCATCACGGAGGCCCACAAACCGCTTTTTGCCTCCTTGTTGGTCTATCAGAACTGCGAAGTTTTTTCATCAAAATTATGGCTTTAAGCACCTAACGAATTATCAATAAATCTTTTTAAGTAAATAATTATTACTTACAATTACTTTAACACTGACTTTTACTCCAGGTTCTTGACGTACGTGTAACCAATTTTACAATCATTTTGTTTACGATTGAGCTCTTCAAAGTTAGTTTTCGCGCCTTTTTGCTCTACGTGCGTTCATCGTGGTAGAAGTTAAAAAGTGGCGCCAAAAACGCCGTTACTCTCCGAAAACCGAATCCAATAATTGTTTCTTATGCATTTTTTATTCTGCTCGGCAAAAAAACTTATTTTTCTCTAACTAATGCCAATGTAACACAAATGTAGAACATCTAGCCTGCCACCGTATTTTTTAGTAAATACTAAAATAACCATCCCCCTCAGGGTCGGGCGTGATCTCCAACGTGGACGTGGAGGACTGGAAACAGATTGTTACCGAATATGGCAAAAACCAAAAATTTGTGTGATTCAAAATGGCGGGAGTAAATGGTTCTTTCCGCCAGTTGGAAGATAAACCTTGTTCTTCTGAGATTATTAACATGAAATGGTCACCTAAAATGGACCTTCTTGCATTAGTAACGAGAGATGGAGAAGTGTGGTTGAATCGATTATCGTGGAAACGTGTCTGGTCGATTTCTGCTACCACAGCAGGTCGGGCAACGTGCTCCGCTTGGAGACCCGATGGAAAGCTAATCGCTGTCGGGTTTGAAGACGGTAGCATTAAGTTGTTTGATATTGAAAACGCGGAGTGCATCCACACCAGTAAAGTGACTCGACAAATTGTATTTATGGATTGGATGGAAGAAGTAAAATCCAATTCAAGCGAGGAAAGTGAAGACCGCTCTTTGTATGAGGAGAAAGCGTCAGTTTATCTACCGGCTCTTCCACAACTTCCCAAGGCTGGTGGAACATTGTTCTCCAAGGAAACAACTCAATTTAACTCCAAAGAAGACCCAAAGAAGTTAAGGTCCCTTGGGAAAGAGCTCAGTGTTCTCATTGTAGCTGATGACGTTGGACAGGTACAAATAGCCATAGTAATATCTAATAGTAATTTTAATAATAATGATGATAATAGTTATGTTGATTAAAGTACTTTTTTTTAAACATTTTATTACAAAAAGTAGCCGAAAAAGACAACATGTTATCTCAGCAACATCATTCAGGTTTTAATGAGATAGAAAAAATGCAAAACTAGAAAAGTTCTAGGCAATAGTGAAAACATTATAGTGTTGAAGATAGAAATGACTGTCAAAAAAAATTAAGCAATAAGTTTTTATTTAATGATTTAAAGGGGGAGTGTCAAGGCTATGTGCATGACAGAAGCTACGCATCATCGGTTCCCAAAATTTGAATAGGAACAATACACAAACCAAAATATGAAAGCAGAATCAGCTTTATTTTGTTCACATACAAGGTAAACTGGCTGCCATATTTGTTTGTTAACACAAAATCAAATAACTGTCAGTAATACTTGTGTGCTGGAGAAAGAAATCTGACAGTTTTATTTCAATAAAAGCATAAAAGTACTAATTTTGAAATACAAAACTAAATATCTACACCAACAGCTAAAGGATATTTGTGAAACAATCGCTGATATTGCTGTGGTGGCTTTTAAACCAATACGTCTCGAGCTGTAAGCCGTGAA
>JAPEIX020106275.1:0-10104 GCA_026122405.2 Zoanthus sansibaricus
GTGACAGTTTTCTTTGTAGTGCTTTATAATGCAATTTCCCAGTAATTCATTGCCCAAAACATTGCCTGGAAAACAACCTAGATGTTTGTGGCCCCTGAAATATTTGCTACATTCGTTAGGAGTCAAACACGTGTGAAACAATGCATTTGCAATGACTTTGGAAAGTTAAACCCGCGGTGTTCGACATTTTCTGCTCTGACAGTTTTGTAAACAATTTGTGAATTACCACGACGCGCGCGGAAGCTACACATGAACACAGAAATGACATTTACTTTCAAATTTATGTAAATGAAATTTGTATTTTACCCACCTCGCGATTGAACCGGTGACTTCCTGAAGACTCAGTTTCATTCCCGCTAGTGACTACAAAATTAACTGTTCCCGTGAGAAAAGTTGTGTTCGATCTTTGAAAAGTTACTCTTTAAGCTTGTGTGAATATTTTCTATCTAAATAAGCAACGATAATTTGATCTTGATTGAAACTTTGACTAAACACTGACTAAATTCAACCTTTCGATAAAATTGAAAATTATGGACATAAAACTTCGCAAACAAATCTCCGCAATGTTTACTTCAGTTACCACGTGGTCTGTGGTGCAATCTGATCACAATGCCCAAACTACGCATGCGTTTGTAAAAAAAATAATAAAAATTTATAACTTGTTGCCTACCGGCACGAAAAAGGAAATAAATTTTCACTGTATATTGTCACTGAAACAAATATTTAGTATCATACCCAAAAAATACTCATCCTTTCTTAAACAGTATAAAATGAAGAAAGCTGCACTTAAATGTAGCACGGCTTGATTTCAAAATTATATATAACTTCTAAATTCTTTCATCAGAAAACTCGAGCATCTCAGGTGCTTGTAAATTTCGTCTGCTTTTTTTACCACAAAGGAGACAAATTGTCTAGGAAGCTAATTAGTTCTTTTAAAATACATTTCAATGTTTTTTTTTAAACACGGTAGAGCTCATTTTTTTTGAGCAAAACATTACACTTTTGAGGGAAGTTGGAAGATTTTGAAAATAAATTTCCTGCAAGACCCGCCAAACGAAAAAAAAAAATCTTCAATTATATTCTATTCCGAACACAAATATAACATTTTATATATAGTCCACCATCTTGGAGTGAAGTTAAACTCTACTGTGTAGCTGCTCCTGTCAACGAAAACAATCAGGAGTTTTTGCCTTGCTTCACGCATCAGGGATCTGGTACTGAATAAATTCTAAAGTGTATTCTCTTTCGTTCATAACGAAAACAATGAATAGAGTGTTGACCACTCAAAATCATTGATATATTCCATTTTATTGTTTGCTGTAAAATCGTAGAATTTTGGCGCGAATATTGATCTTATCAAGTTCTTGTACAATGTATTTCTTGTCCCTTTTGCCTGAATTATTTTCAAATGGATAAGTTTTTAGTCAAATCAGCTGGAATTTCTTCTGAGAAGAAAAAAAAGCCCATCTTCCAACTAAAATTACTGCTTCAGAACGCGCTAAAGGTTACGAAAAGGGCACATTTCATGCTCAAGAAAATCGCTTATTTTGCTCCGCATGCAATGTGGTTATCGACCATTTGAGGAAGTGTGTAGTAGATAAGCACTTGGAGTCCGATTTCCATACGAGAAATGCAGAGAGAAAGCAAAGGCAGAAGCAGTGCACACTCAAGACAGTACTGAACTGCAAAACGGATGCCAGCGTCGAGAATGTCAAGACCTGTCATGAGTGGATAAAAGTGTGTACTGCTGGAAATATTCCACTGTACAAGACCAACAACTCTTTTGTGAGAGAGTTTTTGAAAACACATGTTTCTAATGGTGGAGCAATTCCCAAGTGCTCGCAATTACGCCACTACTACTTGTTTGATGTTTACCAAGTTGAAAGAGAAGTGATGAAAGAAAAGGTCAAAGGGCAAAAAGTAGCTTTAATCGTTGATGAGCTCAGTGACGAAGAGGGACGATATGTTCTGGACGTAATGGCAGTTTTTCTTGATTTTGATGAACTTTCGCCTTGTGGTAACACTGTTGCTTACCTGCTTGATACCCGCTTCCTAACTGCCACAAACAACAGAACAGTGGCAGAGGCAGTTGTTAAAACAGTGAACGAATACAACATTGATTATGATGACGTCCTTGTTTTTAATTCAGACAATGTGCCATACATGAAAAAAGCCTTCAATGAAACACTTTCATGTTTATTTTCCTCTTGTGTTCACATTACTTGCAACAGCCACATTATTAATCTTGTTGCATCTGATTTCAAGAGTGGCTCGAAAGAGGTAACTGAATTTGTTAAATGTTTTTGCAATCTATTTTTTGTGCCGAGTGGCCGTAAGAGCAGATTTTTAAATTTTTTGCGAAAAGCATTTGATTGTGATGATGGTGTAACAATGCCACCAAATCCTACAACCAAGAGCTGGAGTGCATGGTTTGACTCTGTGAAATATTATGCAGATTATTTTTCCCTCTTTGAAGAATTTGTCAAAGATGAAATTGATCGGCGAGGCAAAAGCATGGCAAGTTGTTCACTGTTGCGATTGGAGAGCATGTACGAAGATGATGAATTTATGCGAAAACTACATGCACAGTTCTCATTCCTCAAAGTTAAAGCCCCAGTTCTTATGATTTATCTCAATTATTTTCAGCAGCGGCTGCCACATGCTACTGATGCACATGGGAAACTACAATGCTTTCTACATTATCTTGAAGTGAACACTAACTTGAACGAAGATGATGTTTCTTTCTGCTTTGAAGGTCAAGTAAAGTTCACCAAAACTGAGAAGAGAGAACTAATCCATTGTTTCAATTCAGCTTTTGTTACTGCGCATGAAAAACTCTCCAAGTATGTCACCGATGGAGCACAGCCAGCATTAAAGTTTCTAGAGCAAGTTAGCATATTCGACCCAAAGCAACTTGTCGACACGAACCTGAAGTTCGATTCAGTGGACAGTATTCCTGGATTCAAGGCTGTTTCTAGGGCCGAATGGGAGTTATATACTGAATGTCTAGGGCCTGCAGCTGTGAAAGGTTGTAGGGAATGCAAGTTAGATCTGAAGCTGTTCTGGAAATCCAAGATGACAGAATTACCAGAGCTTTACAAGTTGGCCTTGTGCTACTGTACAACGACCCTTGGATCGTATGATGTAGAGCGGTCTTTCTCCTCCTATAGTGACATCCTTGATGAGAAGCGAAGATCTCTTGACGAAAGCACGATGAAGGCATTCCATTTCTTGAATTGGAATTTGCAGGCCATGTCTTCAGTTGAGGAAGAAAGAGAGCAGAAGCAGTCTAGACTAGGGTGCAAAGCTGAAGTTAAAAGGAAAACAACTTATCCACAGGTCAAGCCAGATCCGACAGGAACAGGAAAGAAACCAGACAAAGAAGCAAATGATTTGGACAAAAGATCTTACCAGACAACTGATCACATAACTGGTGCTGTTTCTAAGGACATGCCTCGACTGCCACCTTATGTTAGAGACTTTCCCAGGACATTCAAAGAGAGACAGCAGAATGCGAAGCCAGATACATCTGAAGGCTCTACGCAACCAGAAACAGTCAAGAAAAGAAAGCCAGACCCAGTCGGACAAAACTCTAAAAGAAAGAAAACAGATGAATCAGGGAAGTTATCAAACTCCACTATTGATTCATTTCTCGGGGCCAATGTAACCAATGGACATGGCCAAAGACAAAGACCGTCTAATTCCATCAGTCAAGAAAACACTGAAAGCATATTTGCGTTACCTGCAGGCACGAGAGTACACCGTTGACTTGATGACACAATGGCCACTAAGCTTAACACCCAAGTAGCATTTAACTTTCCAAAACACAAGAAGCCTCTTGTAGACTGTTTGGTTGGTGGTGCAGTGAAGTTTGCTGGAGCTCAGTTTGTCGACAGCCAAGATCTTGAAAGCCTTTACGGTGGAAAGATAAAAGATGAAGGGAACTATTTGACAAACTTTGTTATTGAAGCATATTTGAAGCTTATTGCTACCAGTTCTGCTTCAAAAGGAGTCAAAGTTGAAACCTTTGGGCGGGAGGAATTGGAAAAGTGGGAGGGCAGGGAAGATGGCCATGCCAAACTACTACAAAACAAGGCTCCACTTATGGATCAAGATTTTGTTTTTGTTTCAGTAAATCCAAATAAGAGCAAGCATTGGGTTCTTCTTGTCGTGGCACCCAAGAAGAGAAAAATCCTGGTATTGGACAGCTTGGCTGCATCCTACACAAAGCCATCAGCAGTTAATGCAGTAGCGAAAATGTTGTGTCTGCTTGGACAGTGTAACAAAAAGGCAAGATCTGTGGCATGGAATATTTCAACAAATACACCAGAAGACATTCCACAGCAGCAAAACTCGTTTGATTGTGGTGTGTATGTCTGCATGTTTGCTAGATCTTTGCTCCTTGCATCGCCTGTTCCTAACAGCAACAGCATCAGCAATGCTCGGCATCTGATGATCCTTGAGCTTCACCACCAGGAATTACAGGACTATTCCCAGGCATTCATCAAAGAACAGAGCTACTATGCTGTGGAGTATGACAAGACCTTCTACTTTGGCCGAGCTCTTGAAAGCCTTGATAGTCACACTGGAGATGTTGAATTCAAGTTCCTTCACTCTAGAGTTGCTGATGGGGAGAAATTGTACGACTGGCCACGACGTGATGACAGGGAGGTGGTTCACTCCTCACGGGTTTTCTATGGCCCTGTTACTGTGGTTGGCGTAAGCCCTTTCATGCTTCCACAATCGATTGAGGTTGAGCTTGTTTATCAGTGGTGGAGGAAGAACAGAAAAGTTCTCAAGTTGTAAATACTACTGTATCGAAATAACTGTGTCATTCCTTCAATTGCAATGATCTTCTAAAGTTAAAAATTTTCTAAATAATGGGAAACCACAGGTAGCCCAAGCTATATTTGTGACTCTAAAATATTTCATCATCTTTTGATTTATAAAGTAAGTGTATGGGATTTTACATTTGTGTTTTAAACATATTCAAAATGAAATAAAAGTTATAAAATACCTTAACAAACCATGACTTGTTGTATTTTGTCATCATTACGTGTTGTTTTGGGTTGGTTTCTGGCGCTGGGAGAAACAAGAATGGGGAAAAACCGAAGACACTTGTCTGCCCGACAGAGTTTGAATTTTTGCTCGACCGTTAAAAAAAGGTTACGAGAGAACAACACATAATAATGGCAAAATACAACAAGTCAAGGTTTGTTAAAATATTTCATAACTTTTATTTCATTTTGAATATGTTTAAAATACAAATGTAACATCCCTTACATTTAAAGATAATATAATATAATAGAGTCACAGATATAGATGGGGCTACCTGTGGGGAAACCTGTTGCCATATAGGCCAGATATCGAACGTTCGCTGCTGTCAAGACTGCATGTTTTGCTATGTTTAGTTGAAATTTTTATGCTGCCAAAAGTGATTTTTTTATAGAATTTTCATACTTTTATTACCAATAGTCAAGCTGCAAGTGCTCTACCAAACAGAAAGGACACTGAAAAGATTGAACAGATGCAATTGGTTCAAAGAAGTTTTACTAGTTTAATTTGTAAATACCGGTATATATATAACGTGCAGTGTTAATTCAGTCACGATCTTCTGCTAAAGTTCAAGACTAAACGACTTGCAAACCATTTGTTATTGTCCAAATGTTGACATTTTGCACCTGTTAAGACGGCGTGTTTTGTTGTAATACCTTGGGATTATTACTCTGGCCTAGAGTGATTCTTTGTATCTACATTTTCTAATAATGTTACAATGATTATCAAACGGCGGAGTGCACTAAACAGAAAGGTCACTCTACAAAGATTGAATAGATACAGTGTGTTCTGATTGGTTCAAAGATGTATTGCTAGGTTAAGTTTATCTGGTGTAATACGATGATTTAAAAGCTAGAATTCTTTATTTGAAACGATCATGTAAGTGAAGGGCTAAAGTGGCCATACAAAATGAGTCCTACATGTTTCGGACAGAAGTGGTTGGTCATAATGATAGGATGTATCATAAATAAGCTATCATGGTGGTATGTTGCTGTAATTTTTTTCAATATATCTATATTTCATTTGGTTAAAATCAAGTTTTATCTTGATTGTTGCACAAAATATCTTTTAAGTGCGCTAAAGAGAGTTTTTCTCCTAACAGGCTACGTATAAAAGCTTAAAATAACCTAAAAAGAATTTCATAAATT
This sequence comes from Zoanthus sansibaricus, assembly GCA_026122405.2. NCBI lineage: Eukaryota > Metazoa > Cnidaria > Anthozoa > Zoantharia > Zoanthidae > Zoanthus > Zoanthus sansibaricus. Next base: position 6,204 of record JAPEIX020106275.1, read on the forward strand.
ACCGCATAATGAGCCCTGAAACACTGCATATTGAGCCCTGAACTGCCGCATAATTTCAGATTTTTTATCGCACTTTATCAGAAGCCCTGTCTATTAGTATCTGCTGAAAATTGTTATCATCATCACCTCTGCGTTACCACTATAATAGCCTGTTACCATCACCATCATCACCTCTGCGTTACCACTATAATAGCCTGTTACCATCACCATCATCACCTCTGCGTCACCACTATAATAGCCTGTTACCATCACCATCAGCAATCTACAGAATCATAATCATCCTTACCATCATTAGTAAAACAATGGCTTAATATTTTATTGAAAGTTTTAATAGATGTATTAGTTTTGCTTTTTCTTATGCCTTTATGGTTATGTTGGAAGTGATTTTTCTGTTATTATATACTTGGGTGGTTTTGGTTATAATTAGAATGACTAAAGAGATAGTTTCTATATTTTGTTGTTGTTTTGTAATCATTGCTTTTAATGTTGTTTTACATAATGTATTGTCAATTTCATTGTTATTATGATCAGGAGAATGTCATTATTTTCAATATATTTTTTTACATCAATTACTCACCCCCCATGTTACAGTACTGTAATTCCTGGGCTATTGAGTACATTCAAATAAGCAAAAAACCTGCATTCACTAGAATTGAAAATAAAATGTTTAGTACATATATACAGTAGGCCACTCTTGTCTATTAGCTGCAGGTGTCCTCATTGTGAAGTTATCATGTTGGTCCACAGTCCGTAACCTGTTTTAAAATTCCATTGGTCTGATTTGACAATGCTACCTAAATATTGGTGCCATGAAGCTTATTATCCTGTAAAAATCCTTAAATTGTTTAAGCCGTAGGACTCAAAGCATGTGAAAAAAGTAGAATCGTCTAGACTGGAAATTATGGTACTTGCTTAAAGTGCCTATGAAATGAAAATTTTTTTTACACATTTCTATAGCTGGTAATGTCTTTGAAAATTACAAACGGAATTTCGTGAAATTTTCAGCAAATCAGATTTTTTGCTGCCAAAAGACCCAAAATTCATGTCTCTGGAGACTGGTGACAAATTTGGCCTTGATGAGGTAGTTAGTGGTTCCACAGCTCCTGTTATGTTACTTGCGTGCAAAAGATAGCTCGCAAGAATCACAAATTTGTGTTCAAATCGCAGAATTTTGTCTTGGGGAAGCCTTATATTACAATTTTATGCAGTTATCACTTGTTTAAAACTTACTTAGACTTCTTTAGCACAAAATTAATGAATGTGAACAAATCCGGTCCATTTATTTCTCAAGGTTTCGCCTGAAGGAAAATAGTACATAGAAATACCCAGTGTTCCGGTTTATTGGAACAGTTTACTTTCTTTGTTGTACCGGCGGAGCAATAATTTTGTTAGCCATTCCCCATTTTCTTATCAGCCTCGACTGCATGTCTCAGCAGGAACCACTGACTACGTCATTTCCTTTGTAAACCGACTTTTTGGCTGCTCGAAAAATGGCGACATTTCAACTCGAAAAATGCAAAGTTTGAGGCTAAACAGTGTGTGTATTAGAAATCTTCTACTCTGCAAAACCCGATATTTGGGATCAAGTGGGATAAAGAATAATATGAAACAATTTCATTTTTCATTTCATAGGCACTTTAAGGAAGTGTGGTTGACCAACATGGCTTTGCATTTCAAACACAAGGTCCCGGATTTGATCCCTGGCTCTACCTTAATTTGAACTGAAATTTCCAAACAAACAAGAATTTAAAGTGCTGGCTCCACTGCCCATTTGACTTTGTTACCTGCTCTGAGCTGTTTAAAGCACTTAAAGCGTAAAATAAAAAGTTTAACATGCTTTCTGATTTTTTTTAGTATTTCAAACCTACATTAGTGCTATGAATGACAAGATCAAGAAACAGGTACTGTAGAGTATTACTAAATTTTCAACAAAAGTGACTGCTTAGCTAAAAGTAATTGCTTTTATTAATGTGAAAATGTAATATAATCAAACCTCGGTTATCTGGACTCATCGGGACCTTGGTAAAGAGTTTGGATAATCGAAAATATGAATATTAATTAGATACAATTGTAAATAAAAGATATAGAAACAAGTGAACAGCAAAAAAACATTTTAATCATGAAATTTACACAATTTTTATGAATTTACAAATATTCATTTTTTGTTTAGATATTCATAACACTCAAAAATGTTCAGGCATGTTTGTTTTCTTCAACAACTTCACGTCTCTTTTCCGGACAAAGATAACATGCTGTTTTGACAGTCTTTTAAAAGGATTTAACTGGTTTAGTTGCAACTTCATAAAAACAGGGCCAGGGAAAAAGTCTGGATAATCGTAGTCTGGATGATTGACATTTGACTGTAGAGAAAACTAACATAAATGAATCACAATGGCAAAGAATGAAATGAAAACATCTAATGTCGTCCTTCAACTCAGATGATAAAGTTTGAGTATGTATAACATGTGTAATGCATATTATACAAAGGTGAAGTAAAAACTGGTGTGATAAGGGTGACACTTTACATTGGGTCCTCTAGAGGAGACTGTTTCTCTTAGGAGTCATCTAGAACAGTATGTTTTGTGGGAAAAAAACTGTTTCTGTAGAACTGAACGTTTCCAAATGATTCATTAAGAACGATGGTGCTCTTAAAGCTTGTAATTGTTAGTGAATGTGAAAACTGTACAACATTTGGAAGTAATTTGAAAGAGCTTTTTGTTGAGTTCTCGAGATAAAAAGGAATGAAAGCCTGATTTCATTTATTCACAATGATATAAATTGAAAACTTATTTATTTTTTAATGGAATTTATTTACAGTTTTTTCATCTCTTTAAATTACTACACATTTTAAATCGTTGTTATTAAAATACAGCCTCCCTTTTTAATTACAGTATCCTATCTAATTGTTTTGTTCTTTCTGATTCTGTAGATTGCTATTTCAAATCCATTTGTTTTCAAGCACATATCAAATCTTAAGGTGAGCTCATGTTCTGAGTAGGGGGAATTTATCAATTATATTTATTTTATCATTAATTAATTGCTAAAGAGCCAGCGAAGTCAAGAGGCGAGGATGGCAAGACGGCTTCTTATCGAGCCATATGTATGCAGGGTACGAAAAAAAAATCTTGATTTCTGTATAACTTGTGTTAACAATAGGAACTCAATCATAAAATAAAGTAATGCATCAGTTACTGTATTTCCATATCAGCCAATCACAGCATAATTTGTTTAGGATTACAACCAATGGGAGCACCTAAATGCTTGCACGCACAGTTTTTCTGTCATCTTTGTGTTTTTGTGTTGCTCGTTGGCACTGAGTCATTGCTATTACTAGTATTTAATGATACTAGATAAAGTGTGTCTTCTTGTTTTATGACATACAACGATTGTTAGTTTTTTCTATTTGGCATCTCTGCAAATTCTTAATTCACTGTTTTCTTATTTTAATATTTCAGAGTATTGATCAGTTTGATGATATTGGCCCATCAATTGTGATGGCCAGCCCAGGAATGATGCAGGTACAGCAGTGTATATCCAACTGTAGTTCTTTACTGTCGGTCTTGTGAATAACTTGTAAATTGTAGTTTAATCCCTTAATTGTAGCTATTACCTTTATACATTTTATGTATTTGTTGAGATTGTTTCACATTGTTTTATTTTGTTAACTTGTTTGCAAATCCAAAAATCATAAATGAATTTTCTGTTTTCTCTGTAACATATTCGACTTACCATCACCAAAAACATGTAGTGTACTCTCATTCCTTTGTGATTGCATTTTGACCATCACTTTTCCACAGTTTTTGAAGTAATTGGATGCATGCATTGTCTCACGGTGTTTGATTGTGGGTTACAACTGAAAGTCAGCCTAGGAACTGATCTGTTTGCCCGTTGTCTGAATATA
>JAPEIX020106303.1:0-10104 GCA_026122405.2 Zoanthus sansibaricus
GTAGTAGTAGTAGTAGTAGTAGTAGTAGCAGTAGTATTTATAATTTCGAGTACACTTTTTTAGTTTCTTAAGTGCTAATTTTAGGTCATCTTTGGTTTTTCTTCTTTCCACATACGCTGACGTTTCGGCTCTCCTGCCCTCTTCAGATCATACTAATTTATCAAATACGCTTGTCTATGTCTGTCCTCTTGATGACGTATCGGCTCTCCTGCCGCCCTCTTCATATCGTGCTAATTTATTACATTTCCCGGAAAATTTGATAAATTAGTATGATCTGTAGAAGGCAGGAATGCGAACGTTATCAGGAAGAACCAAGAGGACGTACACAGAGACAAGGCCAAGGGTAAGTGGACTGAAGAAACAAAGTCAAAGATGATTACCACGGACACTGTAGCCCAAATTAGAAAACTTGCTTATTTTAAGGAAATACACAACACTTTTCAGTTTTTCAATCATGATTCGACACTTTTAATGTTTTTTTTTTATTAATAAGAATATTGGCATTTGGACCGAGGGTGGATATTCTTATTTTCTGGCCGATTTATTTTGTCGAGAATATCGATGACATGCATGAAATTCCGTTTTTAATATGACTGTGGTATCGAATTGCTTCAAAGGTGCAATGTTTTTTTTCAAACATGCAAAATTTGATTTTTAGCAAAATCTGAGCCACAACATTATTCTTAAAATATTCTTAAAATCTGGCCAATTTCAGCCTCGATAATCCTATAAAAAAGTGTAATTCCTAAAGTTATTTTCTTTCCTGAATATTGCTTAATATATGTGGTGTTAAAGGTCATGTAAGTGATAGCGTTGTTAACTAAAATAGTAGCTAATTTTATCACTCGCATCTAAATAAAAAGTGAACGCTGAAACCGCAACGGATAAACAAAGGCAAGCAATAAAATCAATTTTTTCATGAACGAGTAAAGCTCCATTTTGCCAGATTGATGAACTTATTTGTTTGACTTTATTGGTTTGCAAATCTGTTTTACGTTTCTAGGGATTTCCAATTAAAATCGTGTAATTTGCTTAAGTTACATGAAAAATTCTTGCAATGAAAGGGTACAAAAGGCCTCTAAATACGAAAGTTCTACTTCGATGCGATATATTGTTCACGCGGAGAAAGAATCTGGAAGACCTTTGAGAACCCATTTACAGTAACTCATAGACTTAATTTCTTTTTTGTTTAGCGAAAAGGATGAAGTTCGATATGATTACATTTAAACAAAAAGGAAATTTTGGATTTGATTTTGCAAATTTTATAAGATTTTAAAACTTTTTACGAAAAAATGTAACGGAGGAAATTCTAGAATGATCTTGGGAAAACATTAATTCGATTACTACTTGTCATTGAAATTATTTTTCTTCGGTTTTGTTAAGTTTTTAGTAAATCTGGAGTTCAGTATGGAGAATGCATCATGGAAAAAGGTCTGTTTTTCACTTTTTGTGTACTTTTGGCCGTCTGCAAAATTTTTCATGTGTTTTCAAAACTGAAAAGAGAGGATCGCTGGAAATGGGCCATTTACTTTGTAAAAATGAAAAAAGATTAATGGCAGACTGACCTATAAAAATGAAAAAGGCGATGTTTTTTTTCAACTGCATCAAATCATTTCATAATAGTAATTACATGTATGACATCAAGCACTAACTCTCCCCAAGCCTCTGTGTCTAATGAGCTACAATTTTACTTTTAGACTTTATAGATTATCTAACTAAATACAAACACCAGTTAATTCTCTAACAACAGACAGCGCTTATGCGGGGAGTTGCACAATATAACAGTTATATTTTTATATATATAATAACGCGCGACAAGTTCTTGGCCAACTCACGAGAAAGACAAAATCAAATTGCAAAATCTTTAACGAGCAAAAATAGTAACGAACTCGAGTAAACATAATTGTCAACAAACCTTTTAGCGAAAGATTCCTGTGTTACAAATATGGTGAACAGCGTTAAAACCAGCGACCAATTGACTTCCATTCTTCCAAATGACTTTCAGTATCAGAACATTTACTTGTGTGCTTGTTTTGGAAGTCTGTTACATCACGGTGTGTGAATGATAACTTTATATCTTCTAAACTACAGGAAGTTAGACACTCTAAAAATGTTAACTGTCAGATGATTTATATCAAAGCCAACAAATGGCTGACCGAAGCTATCTAAACCACGCTGAAAGATAAGTGATCACATCCGGTTATTGAATATCGGCTCCTTGATTTCTTAGCACATTGACCACGTTTCTTAGAGGCAAACCCGGCAACGCCAAACGGGAAGTTTTTACAGCCGTTCAAGTTATAACACAGCGTATATTTCGTTAATCGTTTCCCCCTTTTTTACTTTCTATACTCAAGCGAAGTTGTTTTGTTAAACCGGTGTTGACTTTCTAAAGATGAAATCTTTAAACTGCGTGGGATTTATGAATAACGTGATTTCTAAACTTTAACTTAATATAGCCTATAGAATAGGAAAAGGAAGAAAAAATTAGCCAGGAACCTGCGTGGGAGGACAGAAATAATACATTTAACTCTGGCTCTAAATAATTTGAACAAGGTCACGCCTAGAAAGTGGGTTACGAGAGATTTCTGTTGTACACTTTTTTAAAAGAACAACTTAATAAGAACATTGGGGCTCAGATTGTCCAAAATAATATAATAATGGTCATAATCATTATCATAACTTCCTTTTCAGTTAAAAGTAATAATTTCATTTTTTTTAAAGTAAGCTTGCATCTTTTAACACTAAAAAACACTTTTGGATGGATAATAATGAAAATAATCAATTCCAAGTTTCTGAGGGGCCCATAGTCCACACACAATATTTTTTTTTATAAGAACAACTTTATAAGAACAGTGAGGCTCAGATGGGCCGAAAATTAAGAATAATTTAATAACAAGCACAGGCTGAGGCTGGAAAAAAATGAAAATGTTTCTAGTTAAAACTTTACTGAATCTTGTAATTTACGTTTGCAATGTGCACATCCAATAAAAACACAGAAGCATCGTTTCCCATTTATTAATATGTCTACTATTGTCCCAAATGATACATGGATTCATGCATGTAAAATTAAAAGTTTCAACCATACTGTACAGGAATGAACAAAGAAGAAATTCAAACCGCTCACAGAAATAAGAATAAATTTAAAAGAAAAAATTGAGGCTGAAGCAGCCAAGAACAATGAGCCTCGTAAAATTTACTAGTTCTTATAAAAAAAGTGTTTATGACTTAAATACAAAAAGAATTAACCAAAGTTTTTTAGGTTTACAAGACTTGCATACAACTTGACTTTAGCAAAATATTATACATTTTATGTTACGTGTGCTTCTTAAAGCTTAACTTCATCGCTTGAAAAAAAAAAACGTTTCCTTTGGGTTTTCTAAAGTACATTGAAACATGTTGGTATGTCCTCATTTGTTGGTCGGATGTATGTGGGATCTTCTTACACCACCATGGCCACATCGTCAACAGTCCATTACCTTTATCATCACACTTTGTTTTTAAAAAGTTACTCTGCACTTTAAAATGTCACTTTGAACACTTTTGGAAACGTTTTTGACAGTAACTGAACTTCTAAACATTGAGTTTGAAAGACAGAAATGCAGAAAATGTTAATGATTTTTTAATCTTCTTGCCAAGATTCACAGAAGTAGAAGATTTATAGAAAACTTTACATGAAGTTTGAATATCTTAAATATTAACTTCATCGTTTGAAGAAAACTAGTTTCCTTTCAGGTTTGTTGAAGTCGATTGATATATTTTGGTATGTCCTCATTTGTTGGTCGGATGCATGTGGGATCTTCTTAAACCACCACTTCGTCAACACCAACAATTCCATCAGCTTTATCATCACATTGCGTTTTCAAAAAGTTACTCTGTACTTTTAAAATGCCACTTTGAACACTTTTGGAAACGTCTTTAACATTAAAACTTCTGAACATCGAGTTTGAAAGACAAAAATGACGACAAATGTTCACCATGATTTGTTAATGTTTTTTGTCGAGATTAACGGAAGTGGAAAACTAAAATATAGAACACTTTACATGAATTTAAGTAGCATTTTGGGGGATTAACATTTCATGGACAATCTCACGAAAGTAAAAGCCAATTTCTACTTCAATCTTCAAAATTGACTCTTCCGTTTGAATCCCTGTCCTAACTTTCAGCCATTCATTCATTTTTATTGAAGTTGTTACTATTACTATTATTATTATTATTATTATTATTATCACTATTATTATTATTATTATTATTACTACTACTTTTATTAAGCTGGAGACGTTCCATTGTGCAAAGAGCTACCTCCCGTGGCCTTGAATGCCAAGATTCCTAAGTGTTCTTAACTTTTCTCAGGATACGCGTCGACACCGCCATTCCCCCTTTCGTAAAACCGTCGTTACCATTTGAAACAGTCGATGCCATACTACGAAACAGTCAATGCCACCTCAATAAACAGCCGCTTCCATCGACTGTTTCTTTAGATGGCATCGACTGTTTCAAATGACATCGACTGTTTCGTAGTATGACATCGACTGTTTCAAATGACATCGACTGTTTCGTAGTATGACATCGACTGTTTCAAATGACATCGACTGTTTCTTAGATGGCATCGACTGTTTCAAATAACATCGACTGTTTTAAATGGCATCGATTGTTTCAAATGACATCGACTGCTTCAAATGGTAACGACGGTTTACGAAATGGAAAACTGCGTCGACACCATTATATGCATGCTCTCTGTAAGAGACCTTGATCTTCCTGCGTGTCTATAACCTTTAACAATGTCCTGAGGCCTCTGGGGAGCGTTCCCAGTGCCCAAATTGTGACGGATACCAATTCCATATCGTCGTATTATTATCATCATTTTTATTATTATTATTACTATAATAATCAACAGTGATTTAGATAAACATATACAAGTAAAAACTAACGATAAAAGTCCGACGTTTCGGCGAAATCTTTTCGCCATTGTCAAGGAAACTGAATTGACTATTCCATTACAAGAGTAACTAAGAATCAAGAATTTACAACTAGCATAAGTTAGACGAAGACCTTAGCGCGAATTGAGTCTGACTGTACATTTAAACACGGTCTTAATTGTTTAATGAGTAACAGCTCATTTACAAGACAATCAAACTTGTTCTGGCATTTTTTCAGAACTTTAAAACAATTGCGAAGGTCATCCGGAACCATGCCTGCGTGTCTGTTGTCGTAATGTTTCGGAAACAAAGGATTGGTTGTTTTGTGTTTTCCAATTTGCCAAGCTTTCTATCTCTTTTTCTAGAAAATATCCATGTACTGGGATTTTTGTATCTGTAGTAGGAACGCCATCGGTATCTATCGGATCCAGAAACAATATAATTTATTATGCTTTGTCTTGTTTCTATATATTCCTTTGCCAAATTTCTGGCAAATATATTCTCCTGCATCTGTTTCTACTAGTCTTTTCCATTTCTTGCACTAGAGTAAAGCTACTTTCTGTATGCCTCTTTTCCAGTTCTTTTTCTAGTGTTACTTCTACAACAGAAGGAAGATCTACTCTGTCTGAAACAGAAATTGGTTCTATGGGATACCATTCTATCTCTTTGTCGTTTCCCTGTGGTACGAATTTCTTGGGAAGAAGAACTCGAAATAGTAGCTGCATTCTTTTTTGCTTGTAGACCCCTTCGATATCGAATATTCTTTCTCTTGGAAACCAACAAAGTTCTCTTTTGTATTTGTCTATCTTCGATTCTGCAAATCTTTTCGTACTTGCTACCATACTGTGCATACCACTATTAGCCCATATCGATATAGGATTTCTATCGTCTTTCAAAACAACGATTCTGCAATAGTTTTTTCCTTCTTGGTGCTGATATCTTGTAGTTGTAATATTTCCCATTTGCGTTTCTCGATTCTTTGGATGTCCTCTTGGTGTAAATCTCCTAGTTTTGCGATTGCAAATTGTTTCTATTCCTCTGCTTGTCGGGTTTCCTCTATTTCGAGCAGACGTTTTTCTCGATCTATCTTCGATAGTAGAGATATTTCTTTTTGGCTTGCAATTTTTTCGATTTTTTCGAGTTTGTATATGGATTTCTCTGTTCCAATAGTATGGGTTTTCTTTCCTCTCCACTCCCATTCTATAGTATTTGTTGGTGGTAGATTGGTAGGACAATCTATAATCTTTCGAATTTCGCATGGTCTATTGCAGGCTGCAAGTATTGTTTTCGATTTTTTCTTTCGCATAGCATTGGAGCTTCAAGATATGTATTCGATTTTCTCTGTTTGTCAATAGAATTTCTGCTTGGAAGATTGGACAGTTTCGAAAACCAAAATCTCCCATAGTCCATTGTATAGCATTTTTGCCATACGTCGTCTTTGTCTATGGTGTTTTGGGTTGGCCGAATTCGAACCCCTACTTGTCTTCTTGTTCTAGTATTGGCAAACCAACAAACATAGATTGGCCCTTGGGGTCTATCTGCTAGAACGAAACATCTATCTACCTCTTTTGCTAGATTGTTCCATTGTTGTTTTGCTGGTTGGCAAACAAATAGTGGCTCCGCTGGAGAAACAAGTTGGAGAACCTCCTCTACAAGTCTATGTCTGGTGTCCTTTTGGAATAGGAGTATAGCGAACTTTCTATTCTTGTGCAACCTTTTTTTTTTTGACCTCTGGATGGATGAAAGTTTTGCGAAGCAGTTTGTTCGGAGAATCTACATAGTATGCCAAATGGCCTCCAAATTGTTCTCGTATTTCTCCTGCTTCGAACTTCAAACAATTTTGTTATACAACTTCGTTCGCATGGTATAGCCATTGCAGTTCGAAATCCAAGGACAGACATGGTCTCTAACAGAGTTTGTATTGTCTAGAATTGTTGGTTCTTCTTCTAGTATGACTTGGACGAAGCTCCCTTGCTTTCGAAAATCGTGTTCTTCTACAAGATACTGTACCAATGCTTTTCTGTCGAGAGTGCCAGAGAAATCCACTGTATAGTCTATGGAATATTTGCCGTATCCTATTGCTAGGAGTCTTGTTTCGAAAGTTTGAAGTATTTCGTGCAATTGTTTGATAGGAATTTCCGAAACATTGAGTTTTGCTACGAAGTATGCATATATTGGCGTTTTCGGGTGTTGTTCGTTCCAATTCTTTTTTGCTTTTTCGTTTGTATCCTTTTCTATCCGAAGAACAGTGCTAGTTATAGTGCTGTTTTTCACCGAAGTAGATAGAGTATGCACGATTGCAATATGGATGTGTTTGTACTCCACTAGATCCAAAAGACTCGAAGAAATCCTACAAACTATTTGCTTTGCCGAAGAAGACTCTCCAGAGATGCATATTGTCTTCCCTTTCGAAACTACACAATCTTTCTGTTCGAGATAGCCAAATAGGTGTAGATCGTCTACGAAAGTTGGAAGTCCTTCTAGTGGTTGCAAATGTGTTTTTCCATTGTTGTTGGCCAAATAGGCGACTTTGGAAATATATGGAATGAGATTGGAATCGAATGCGTTGTCTAGCACGATATGCTGTGCAATTGCTTTTGCTGCCCGTAGGCCAATTCGTTTGAAAATTGTATCCATTCTATATTCTAGCATATACCTTTGTCCAAATAGAAATCTAGATCCAATTGTTTCTAGTCTATATCCACAGTATGTCTGTCTAAATCGAAGTACCGAAATTTATATTGCTCGGGAACATGAAAAATTTAGCTTTCTTAGTGTATAGCTTTGACCTTTTGTGTGCTCTAGTAAAAGTTGTTAAATCGATAAAAATAATTTATATCAATAGTAACGAAATGATGAAAATAAGACTTAAAATGAGGTTTAACGGGTTTTAGTAACCTTTTATTATTTAATTTTTACACTTACTAAAAAAATTGTCTATAAGTTTATGTATATTGAAGACGGTGGCATTTTTATCCCCACTATACTACTTGTGCAGATGTGAAATGCTAAAAAGTTAAACCAACAATAACTTAAAAGGTGGGTTATCACCAATAAAACTGCAATATATTGTTCAAATATATTTTGTCATGATAACTTGGCTTCCCATGAATAAACTGACAATCTGAGTTTAAGTACTCAATCATCATTTTTATTAGAGCTTTCATGTGAATGATGTAGCACTTCTGTTGAGTCTGTTTTATTTGTTTTTTGTCGCTTTTCAGCTGACCCAAAGAAGTCTTTGGTTTTGGCTTGTGAAGTTTCAAGATTAATAGTCATAGTGGTACAACTATGAACACAATTAAAGTATTTGATGTGTCCTTCGGCAGAACGCTTACATTTGTCTAGTTTTGGTGACTTTCCACATAATAAGCACTTGATTGACTTCCCATCTTCTGAAAGTCTCGCATCAGTCTTTAACAGCAATTCCTTTAAACGCTCAATCTCAGACAATCTCTTAGGATCTTGTCTTGTTACTTTTTGTCCTTTTCTGGAGTGACTTGGAATAACTGTTCGCGTAGATTCTTTAGATACTCCATCGTTTGAGCTTTTACTATTAGATGAAGCTGATGACTGAGTAGACATACTAGACAATTCGACCTCACAAGATATTTCACCTTTTTCCATTAAAATGTTGACAAAACCTTTCTCAAATTGAACGATACGCTGTATCACTTTTAAAAGGATAGACTTTGATTCGCTTTTAAAAAACATGGATAATTGATCGTCAGTTCAAAAAACAAATGGAGCTTTCTTGGGTTGCCCAGGTTCTATATTGTCCACATAAAACATTTCAGTCAAGCGATCAGTAAAGCGACGTTTCTTACTCGCTTCGTAGATGCCAGTCATAAGATAATTTTTTTTAAACAATTGTTGTGCTCTTATGTCCAATGGGATTTCAATTTTGCCGTTCTCAGAATGAATAACATTCTTTGAATTGATGTACTTAACTTCCACTATTGCAGTTCGAGTAGCCGCCATCTTTGTTTGTAAAGTAGTGCCGCTGACCATTTGATTGCTAACGTGCACTAGGCTTCTAGAGGACTGGTAACAATAACAAAAAAGCCTGCACGAGACTTGAAAGAGTCAATGGACTATTTTGTCATCATGATTTACCTATTTTTTATCGGATAAAACTCCATAACGCTATTTATTTGATTTTTGTTTGAACTTTATTCTAAAAAAAGTCTTTGTTACTCAGTGGGTTAAAACAAAATTCCCATTCCCACTTAATGTTTTGAGTCCCATTCCCATTACAAAAATCCCAGTCCCAGTGGATCAAACTCCATTTTCCCACCCATATTTTAGGCCAATCCCAGTCCCCTTAGGGTCCCTCCGTTAACTATTAGTTTAGCGCTTTAAACTCAAGCGTTGATGTTGGAAGAATGGCTTCAGTTTGATGCATGACATCCCCATATATGCAAAAATTTGAAACCTTTTGGTAGCTGAACTACCTGCTAGCAACACTGCAAGGCAAAGAAAGAAGTTTTCAGCAGCAATTTTTGTTCCCGGCATGTTAGGCTGGCTCCTCCCTACCAAATCTTTTTTGGAGCAAGCTGGATTAATACATGTTGTTTTAACTACCGCCATTCTCCCCACTTGTGATGTTTCTATGAGGGGGTTGTCCACTTTACAAGAGTGGCAGAATCGGAACAAAGCAACAGTTGAGTCAAAATTATTAACCAGTTTTATTCTTAAATTACCCAATAGTTTCATTTTCTGTGGCTAAATCACTTTCTTCTTTAGGGACAGAATGTTGCTTGAAATTTATGTCAGAGTCATCTGTTTCTGGTTCTTTCTCAATTGAGTATTCATTGCTTTTATCACTGGATTCTCCATCGGCACTATTTTCTTATTCCGCTTCCAGTGGCAGTGGGCTTCCTATCACAGGCTAAAAAGGTTAAACAGTTGAACACTGATTTTTGATCTGTTTTGAAAGTGATGGCAAAGGTCAAATACAGGGTAGGAAAGGCACTGTTTATTGATACAATTAAAATGAATGTACTTTCGCCTCTTTGTCAGCCTCGATCGCAGCATTATCTTGTTTTCAGCTTTCCTTAAATCTTTGGCCAGTTCAAAACAGCCCGAAACAACTACCGTCTGTTTGTGTTGAAACATCTTTGATCTTCAAAAAAATAAGAAAGGAATTTTTAAAACGTTTTACTTTATAAAAACGTGCTTCTGC
>JAPEIX020106366.1:0-10104 GCA_026122405.2 Zoanthus sansibaricus
TAAAAACTTAATGAATTGAGATACTAAATGCTTTCTCCATGAAGTTGTTGTAATATACATTATGCAGTTTTCTTCTTAAAAATAAGATCGAACAAAATCAAAGAAAAACAATCTTCGTCATTCGTTCCGTACGTTTGTCACTCGTTTACTGATGCCGCCAGGCGTCCCTCGCATCGCACGATTATTGCCTGGACAATAATGCAATTATAACGTTGATTTTCAATTATTAAAAACTTGGTTTTTTTTAGCCAATTACATTTATCGTTAGCTAAAAGCTTGCCTGTGGCGTATATTTTTTCGTGGTAAAACTGCTCTCGGTTTCCTGACCCCAGTTTGTGTTACGGTTTTAAGCACTTCCACCTTGGCATTTTTTAAAAACAAGCTATTTTTATCCTTTAACGGTATCAAAGCTACGCGCTAAAGTCTAATAAATCTCAGAGTTCGAAATGGAAAAGCTACATTAAATCAGAGAATGTAAGTTGAAAAGGTCGAGAAGCGGATGACAAGGAAGATGAATAGCTGCATTGGATATTCAAGTATCACAGGAAAGGAAATCGGAACGGATGGGACGAAGAGGAAACCTAGATCAATGAAGAGCATGTGAACAACTAATGATGCGACTGCTAAACAGATTGCCCAGATGCTTTTCGTACCTGTTTTTATATGTCTGTCCCATTTTCTTGTAAAATATGGTAGCGAGGTGTACATAATGCAGCTACCTAAATTGAAGAGATAATTTTATATAAAACAGGATTGAACACCCACTACTAAATACTGCACTTGACGTCACGGACGAGGTAGTTACCAGACTCTCATCGCTCAGTGAAGGTAAAACCGGAAGTGATGTTTTTTAAAACTTTAAGCGCAAATTACACTTTTAAAGAAAACATCATCTAACTTTTCTTTTGCTATTACTATTAGAAGGATAAAACATTTTATAAATAAAACAAATAAACAACTGAAAAAGTATCTATTTCTACGGTTCTGTAAAATTGTACGCTACCTTACATACAATGTTGCAGGAGTGCCACATAAAGAATTCTTTCGTTGCGCGAAACGTTGCATGTAATGTGGTAGCGGGGTGACACAAACAAATTTTTTCGTTGCGCGAAACGTTGCAGGTAATGTTGAAGAGGGGTGACACAAAGAAGTTCTTTCGTTGCGTGAAATGTTGCATGTAATTTGTCTCGTGTAACATTGTCGTGAGAATACAGGAAGACAAATTAGCCAACTGCAAGTTACAGGGACCTGACATTGCACAGAGACATTAGATAGAGAATATCATCTACTGCATGGATACAATGTTTAATCACTTTATAAATGATATTAGGATACGTCGCTGGTTGGTTTTTAACGAAGAAAACTGACCAAGTGTGAAGAACAGAGATCAGGTCAGAGAATTAACTAACTTTAGAACAATCACCTCCTTGGTTTTACAAAAACACAAAAATGTCTTGTATGTCTTATGTGGAATGATTTGACAACAACTAAAATGAGGTATTTTGATGGAGGTGACTTTTACCAAAGTATAGAGAGGTACAGTAAAAAAGGTGACTTGACCAGAAGTAAATTTTTGTGAAGGCAGTTTGGTCGGAAATGGAATAAGGTCTATCGATGGGGTAGTTTGACCAGAAGTGAAATGAGGTAATGTGGTGGTGATTTAGCTAACAATGAAGTTAGGTATTGTGATAAGAGTGATTTAACCGGAAGCGAAGTATTGTGGTGAATCAGCTGATTTGACCGGAAGTGAAAAGAGATAAGGTGACTTTAACCCTTCAGTAGTTTGAAAACGTCAGTGAAACAGTGTTTACTTAGATAAGTGTTGCCTCCTCAACCTCACAGTCATGCAAAAATTTCCTACTTAATACAACTGGGCCACAACAGTAAACTCCAACGGCGTCTTTCCAATTCCAAGGAATGGAAACAATGCTTGTTGTTCTCCAGTCAATACAATCTACATCCCATACTGCAAAGCAACATTTACTCTTATCTTTGCTGTCTAAACAGAAAAGGTAAATCACACCGTCTATTTCCCAGATATTGTCAGGTAATGGTTGGAAATGTTGATGTTTGAAGTATTTCCCCTTTTCCGTTAGGTCGAACCAGTGGTTCGCGTAAGGGCCGTAGATCTGCCAACTGGAATCGTATACCGAGATGTAGCCATTTGAAGCAAATGAAGTAGCAGAATGTACGGCTTCTATCATTGGCGGAAGAGTGACCCAAGTATCAGTCTTGGGTTCGTATCGGTTAACTGCATTTGAAGCTTCTCCACTACTCAAAGTTCCACCTACTGTAAAAATATAATCTCCATCTGTAACGAGAGTTTGGCAGTTTGCTCCCACAACATTGAGTTCTATGGTATCCCATTTCTTTTCTGAAATCTTATACCGCTGCAACCTATACATTCCACGTTTTCCAAGTACATAGATCATGTTATCCGCTACAACACCGGTATAGTTTGGTGTTGCCCACGGCAGTGATTCAAGCTGCACTGTTTTATCATCCTCAATGTGATAGGAGTAGAATCTACTTTCTCCAATTGGATACGGGTCAAACATATAGATAATATTATCATGAGAAATAATCTTTCTGCTTTCGTGCCAATTCTCTCCGGTTAAACACCTTGGAATGTTAAGTTTACTTTTTTTCAACCAAACATCATCAGCAGGAACATAAAACAACCCATCGTTCTCGTTGATTTTAACAAAGAATGCTGTCATACTGCCTGTGGGCAAATAAATGTCAATTTCATCAGCAATACTCAAGACATCTTCAACTTGTTTGGTGCACTGCTCACTTTGTCGAACAAATTCACTAGTCGCGATATTAGATCGTAAAAATTCCAAGCTCACAGCCTTCAAGTCAATGTGTTTAAATAAGTTATCAAAGTCAGCTACTCTTTCAGGAGAGTGTTTCGTCCAGCAGTTTAAAGCCTCAAATAAAGTTTCATGTTTACAAGTTTGAATTATTTCGTCACTTAATGTTGCATCAACCTGTCCAGAATCTAGTTCCAGAAATTCTTCGTTGGTCGTCTGATAAGCTAAACTTTTCTTGATAATATGTAAACACTGCTGTTTAAGATCCACATTATTGAGATGTTCTGCAACTCTCAATAATGAAAAACAGGTCGACTGGTTGAGCCTTTCGCCGCGTCCGAGCATGCCTCCGGCCAACGAGAAATGGTGGCGGCCCCTGGCATCGGAGGTGGCTTTTCTCGGCATGGTCGAGGGCGAGGCCTATCTGGCGGTCGACGTCAGCGCGGTGGAGGACCCGGATTCCGATCCGCATCTTGCGGCCGCCGGCAAGTTCGTCGACCTGAGGACCACCGGCCCGCTGCTGCCGCAGGAGACCGGCGCCCTGCTCGCCTATGCCCGCGGCCTGGTCTGGTGGCACCAGCGGCACCGGTTCTGCGGCGTGTGCGGCCATCCGACGGTCAGCATCGAGGCCGGGCACCAGCGCCGCTGCCGCAACGAGAGTTGCGATACCCGGCATTTTCCGCGCACCGATCCGGCGGTCATCGTGCTGGTCCATGACGGCGACCGCTGCCTTCTGGGCCGGCAGTCGATCTGGCCGCCGGGCATGCATTCGGTCCTGGCCGGCTTCGTGGAGCCGGGCGAGAACCTGGAATCCGCCGTGGCACGGGAGATCTGGGAGGAATCCCGGATCACCGTCGCCGACATCCGCTATCAGTCGTCGCAACCCTGGCCGTTCCCGCAATCGCTGATGATCGGCTTCACCGCCCGCGCCACCTCGACCGACATCCGGATCGCCCAGGACGAGCTGGAGGATGCGGCCTGGTACACCCGCGACCAGCTGCTGGCATCTCCCGAAGACGAGACCTTCCGGCTGCCGCGCAAGGACAGCATCGCCCGGCGCCTGGTCGACGAATGGCTGGGCGTGACGCCGCCGCGCCCGGGCTGACCGGGCGGCCAGCGACGTCTTCGGCTCTATTGCCCGGTCTGGACCTTGATCCAGGCGGCTGACCGGCGTTGCTCGGGGTCGCGGAAATGGATCTCCGCGACGACGCCGGCGGCCAGATCACCGAAGCCGCCGGTGACGTTCGGCAGCCCTGCCGATGACCGGTCGAGCCAGATCCGCGTGTCGCCGGCGATCGCGACGGTCACCGTGCCGGCATCGCCGGGGCGGCGCATGGTCAGGCTTCCGGAACCGGGATCGACCGCGACGATCTCTCCGACATAAGTGACAAGACCCGACAGCCCCGGCGACTGGCCGATGGGAATGAACTGTTCGGTCGTCTGCTGCCCGCCCGCCGCCCGCATGCCGGCCAGCACGAGCGCCGTCGCGGCGGCGAGGGTCATGAGATGCCGACGCATGTGCGGATGAACCAACGATCCTTGCCGCGGTTTCATGACGCTTCCTCCACCAGCAACTCGGCCCGCGCGCGCCGCTGGGCGGCGATCGCGTCGCGCACCAGCCCGTCGCGCCGGAACAGGCTGTCCGCCGCACGCTCGGTCAGGCGCCGCGCCTCCCTGAGATGCGCCACGGCGGCCGGGTGCAGCCCGCCGCCGGCCAGCACCGCGATGCCGTCCTCGGTGTCCGCGAGCGCGATGCGGAGCGCCTCCTTCGCCGGCTCACGGGCGCGCACCAGCCCCTGCTCCAGGTTCTCGATCGCGACGCGGATGTTCTCCAGCGCGTTGATCACCCGCAGGAACGCGGCGACCTCGACCACCTGGGTGCCGTCGAGGTTGATGCCGCTGCCGGTCGCCGTCACCAGGAGCTGGCCGGCCGGGGAGGTATTGAAGGCGTCGCCGTTGTAGAACGCCACCGCGCCCTCGATGGTCTCGACCGAGTTGTTGTGGAAGAACGGCCCGGTATCGGCCGCCTCGACCAGCGGCGGCGTATTGAACTCGCCGTTGCCGGGCACGCCGAACCCGTCATCCGGCGGCACCGGCTCGCCGGTCAGGTCGGCGGGCTGGTCCGGCAGGTCCTCCACGCCGGTGTTGAAGTTCAGATTGCCGGCGCCCTCGCCGAAGATCTGCGGGTCGCCGTTCGCGCCGGCGTTGGCGTGGCAGGCGTTGCACTTGCCCAGGGTGTTGTCGAGAAAGATCTCCTGCCCGCGGGCGGCGACCGTTCCCCTGAGGGCAAGGGGCAGTTGCAGGTCCTCCTGGCGGCCGAGGGAGAGCTGGAACGCCTCCAGCGCATCCAGCTCCTCGTCGGTCGGCAGGCGGAAATCGACGCCCGGGACCCGGCCCAGGGTCTTCGGGAAATGCTGGATGACGGCGCCGGTCGCGAAGGCCCTGAGCGTGGCGTCGCCGGGCGCCCCGTCGCCCGACCAGCCGGTGCGCGGCCCGGCGGCGCTGTCGATCGAGGTGGGCAGCGCCAGCACATGCGGCACGCCGCGCAGCGTGAAGACGGTCTCCAGATCGTCGAACCCGTCCAGGTTCTCGATGATCAGCCCGAATTCACGCATCAGACGCGGATTCTCGAAATTCTCCGCCAGCGCCGGCACGAACTCGGCGACGAACAGCGGGTCGTCGTCCGGCAGCGTGGCGATGAAGGCCGGATCGATGGCGAAGTTGTTCTCCGCCGGGTGGCAGGTGCCGCAGGTCCGCCCGTTGCCGTCGAAGGTCTCGTTGAAGAACAGGTCGCGGCCCTTGGCCACCAGCGGGTCCAATGGCGGATCGGTCCGGTCGCAGCCCTGCGCCAGCAGACCGGCGAGCGCGCACAGCAACGGGCCGCGCCAATACCGGCCGGGGGGCGCGGCGATTCGAGGAGTCCCGATCTGCATGGTATGCACTGCCTGACCGTGTGCAAGCGAGGCGGCGGGTCGGAGCGTAGCAACGGTTCCGGGGCCTCGGTGTGACATTGTCGGGACGAATTGTGTTGCCGAAGAAATGCCCGGTTCGGCAGGCATCAAGCGCGACGGACGGAATCCAGGGGAGGCGTCTCCGTGGCGCGATGGCCGTTGGACCGGCTGATCGATCGGCCCAATTCCGGTAGCGGGTTGCGATGATCGGTGTCTTCGACTCCGGCAGCGGCGGGCTGACGATCCTGCGCGCCCTGATCGACGCGCTGCCCGACCGCCGCTTCGCCTATCTGGGCGATCACGCCAATGCGCCCTATGGCGACCGCCCGGCGGAAGAGGTCTACCGGCTGACGATCGCCAATGTGGAGCGGCTGTTCGCGCTGGGGTGCCGCCTCGTCCTGCTGGCCTGCAACACCGCCTCGGCGGTGGCGCTGCGCCGACTGCAGCAGCATTGGCTGCCGGATGTCGCGCCCGACCGCCGCGTGCTGGGCGTGCTGGTGCCGATGGTCGAGGCGATCACCCAGGTGCCCTGGCGGGTGCAGGCGCCGCCGTCGGGCCGGCCGACGCCGCCGGCGACGGTCGGCGTCTTCGCCACGCCCCGGACCGTCGCCACTGGCGCCTACCCATACGAGATCGGCCGCCGCGCACCGGCGGTGCAGGTGGTCCAGCAGGCTTGCCCGGAACTGGTCGCCGCGATCGAGGCCGATGCCGGGGACGCGGCGCTCGGGGCGCTGATCGACGGATACGTGGCCGAATTGCTGGCGCGGTCGCCGGACCGGCCGCTCGACTCGGTGGTCCTGGGCTGCACCCATTACCCGCTGGCCGCCGGGGCCTTTGCCCGCGCCTTGCCGGTCGGGCTGCCGATCCTGGAGCAGCCGGCGATCGTGGCGCGCAGCCTGAAGGCCTATCTCCAGCGCCACCATGACCTGGACCGGAATTCGGGGTCCGGCGCGCCGCCGACGCTCCTTTCGACCGGCGCCGGCGCCGAACGCGACGCGGTTGCGACGCGATTCTTCGGCCGGCCGGTCTCGTTCGCGACGGCCGACTGACCCGCGACCCGCGTCGAACTCCGCAAGGATCCCAGGACCCCCGCACGCTCGCAAACGGCGACAATCTGCTGCTGGAACTCCGGCTGGGTTGCGCTAAGGTGCCGCCGGCCGGCTCGAACGGCCGCCGGTCGCCCGGATGGCGACCGCCCAACGGGATCAATTGGACCAAGAGGGAGGGGGCAATGCGGCTGCCGTTCGCGCTGTCGATTGCATGTGTGCTGGCGTTGGTCTTCGGGGTTGCCGAGGCCCGGGCGCAGACGGAGAGATGGGACTCGGTCAAGGACCGGGTCTTTTATTTCGTCCTGCCGGACCGGTTCGAGAACGGCGATCCGGCCAACGACCAGGCCGGCATCGGCGGCGACGCGCTGCTGCACGGCTTCCTGCCGGACAACAAGGCCTATTACCACGGCGGCGACCTGGCCGGGCTGATCGACCGGCTGCCCTATCTCGACCGCATGGGCGTCAGCGCCATCTGGCTGGGGCCGATCTTCCGCAACAAGCCGGTCCAGGGCGACGGCACCATCGAGGGCTCGTCCTCCGGCTATCACGGCTACTGGACGCTGGACTACACCCGCATCGACCCGCATTTCGGCGTCAACGCGGAGCTGCAGGAACTGGTCGACGCGGCCCATGCCCGCGACATCAAGGTGTTCTTCGACATCATCACCAACCACACCGCCGACGTCATCAAATACAACGAATGCCATGACGGCATCGCCGACAGCAGCGGCAACGGCACGGACGACCTCGACGCCGACGGACCGCTGCCGGGCGGCGCCTGCCCCTATCGCAGCATCGCCGAATACCCGTTCGAGACCGAGGGCGGCCAAGGTGGCACGCCGATCAACCAGGGCTTCCTGGCGCCCGACCAACCGCTGGCCGGGGCCAATTTCGACGCCCTGACCGACATGCGCTACGCCTTCACGCCCTATGTGCCGGCCGACGAGCGCAACGCCAAGGAACCGGCCTGGCTGAACGACATCCGCTACTATCACAACCGCGGCGACTCGACCTTCACCGGCGAGAACTCGCTGCATGGCGATTTCGTCGGCCTGGACGATTTGTTCACCGAGCATCCCGACGTGGTCGCCGGGATGACCGAGATCTTCATGGACTGGATCACCGATTACCGGATCGACGGCTTCCGGGTCGACACGGTGAAGCACGTCAACATCGAGTTCTGGCAGCAATTCGCCCCGGCGATCCTGGACCATGCGGAGACGCAGGGCATCCCCGACTTCTTCATGTTCGGCGAGGTGTTCGACTCGACGCCGCAATTCCTGTCGCGCTTCACCACCGAAGGCGGCCTGCCGGCGGTGCTCGATTTCGGCTTCCAGGCCGCCACCCAGGCGGTGGTCGCCGACAACAACCCGACCGACCTGCTACGCCGGCTGTTCGCCGATGACGACTACTACACCGACGCCGACAGCGATGCCGGCCTGCTGCCGACCTTCGTCGGCAACCACGATATCGGCCGGATCAGCTATTTCATTCGCCGGGCCAATGCCGGCGCCGACGATGACGAGGTGCTGGCCCGGGTCCGGCTGGCCCACGGGCTGATGTTCTTCGCCCGCGGCATGCCGGTGGTCTATTACGGCGACGAACAGGGTTTCGTCGGCGACGGCAACGACCAGGACGCCCGGCAGGACATGTTTCCGTCCCAGGTCGCCAGCTACAACGATGACGACCTGGTCGGCACCCTGGCGACTACGGCTCAGTCGAATTTCGACCCGCGCCATCCGCTCTACCGGTCGTTCCGGCAGTTTGCCCGGCTGCGCGACCGCTCCCCCGGCCTGCGCTACGGCGATCAGTTCCACCGCTATTCCGAGGACGGGCCGGGGCTTTACGCCTTTTCGCGCATCGACCGCGACAACCCGGTGGAATACCTGGTGGTCATCAACTCCTCAGGCGAAACCCGCACCGCGGCCGTCCCGGTGCTCAATCCGACTCGGCGCTACCGGCCGCTGCTGCCGCGCGGCCGCACGATCCGCAGCGGACAGGACGGCACCCTGACGGTGACGGTCCCGGCCTTCGATCTCGCCGTGTACCGGGCCTCGGGCCGGCCCGCCGCGCAGGCCGCGCCGGATATCCGCTTCGCCTCGCCGAGCGAGGGCGAGTCGGTGACCGGACGGCTGGAGGTCTGCGTCGCGGCGGCGACGGATGCCTACGGCTCCGTCTCCTTCGATGCGGTGATCGACGGCCAGCCGGTGGCGCTGGGGGCCGACCCCAGCCCGTCGGTGTTCCGCGACGGCGACAACACCTCCTGCCCGCGCGGCGAGCCGACCTATCGCGTCTTCATCGACACGCTGGCCTATCCCCATGGCTCGGAGGCGACGCTGCACGCCCGCTTCGCGGCCAATGCCGGCCGCGACGACGACGGCGACGATGACGATGACGACCGCCCGCCGGTCGATCAGAGCTTCGCCCAGGTCTCGTTCCGTCTCGCCCATGAGCGGCCGACCGTCGCGCTCAGCTATGAGAACGGCAACGGCCGCTCCGGCGTCTACGGCGTCACCGACACGGGGGCGGTGCTGTTCCCGACCGCCTTGTCGGGCAGCGAGGCGCTGACCTTCCCGTGGCCGGACAACAGCGGCTCGATGGTGCTGTTCTATGAGAGCGGCGCCGAGGCCGACGGCTTCGCCTTCGACGTGCCGGTCACCATCGACCTGCGGCGCGACGTGCTGCCGGCGGCCCAGGACGGGCCGGACGGGTTCGTGGCGACGCTGTTCCTGAACGACGCCCATGCGCTGTCGACCACCGACAACTTCGCCGACGGCGACGACCCGCCGGCGTCGATGGCGGCGCCGGCGGACGCGCCCGCGCCGTTCGGCACCGTCACCATGCATGTGCGCGGCGGCATGAACGGCTGGGGGACCGGCGACCCGATGGACTATGTCGGGCAGGGCGCCTATGGCCGCACCATTGCGCTCGGCGCCGGGTTGATCGAGCACAAGTTCGCCGACGCCTTCTGGAGCGACCCGACCAATTTCGGCGCGCCGTTCTCGGCCGCCGGGCTGAACCGGGGCGGCGGCTCGGGCAACCTGGTGCTGCAGGTCGAGCAGGCCGGCGACTACCGCTTCAACCTGTTCCGCATCGACGGCGCCGGACCGGGCGGAGAGCCACTCACCTTCTACCGGGTGGCGCCGACGCAGTAAGCGGGTCGACCCGGACGGGATGTCGCAACTTCGGGCACGTTGTGCGATCCCTATTGCGTCGTCCCCGGGCTCGACCCTACGACATTCACACATCTCGGAGCGGCATCGACACGCCGGCCGCAAGTCCCCTCTC
>JAPEIX020106454.1:0-16944 GCA_026122405.2 Zoanthus sansibaricus
CAATTATTCGGATTTCCGTAGGACTCCATCCCCGCTTGTTGCATGTTAACAAGTTTTGCCTTTGACATATGCAAAGTATTGTTAAAACACACGTGTGATTGTAAACATATATTTCAGGTTTCGTATCCGTATGGTAACTTAACTTCTCTCTCAAATATGAAAGTTATTAAAAAACTTTGAAGGGTAAATCGAAAACAACGGCGGAAATAACTTGACAGCCGGCTCAACATTTTGCGGCACCAGCAGTATGCAGATCCAGGCGACATGAATGCAATTGTTGTTCATGTTTATAATGTATCGCTGAGTTGTGAAACTAGACTATCAGTCAGTATTTTTATCCAAACCAAAGAACTTTACATAGCTAACTGAATGATTGTTAGGTTATAGTTTTTAGCTTGGGATTCACTTGCACATAATGTGCTCATGGCATCGGGGAATGTGGTATTTTTGCATTTGGGATTTTTTGGCGTTTTATATTTTAGGTTAGCTGAACAAATTTACTGACTTCAATGTCTGATATTATTGACTATTGATATAAAACATAAATATGTTAAAGGTTATCTTTTATGAGCGTGCGACGTTCTGCAGGTCCGGTATTTCTTTCAAAACAAAGCTATTTAAAATATGTGTATTATATTTCGTGTAGTTTATATATATGATGAAAACGATACAGAAACATATTGCTGTGTTTGAAATATTCCTGTATTTATATAATGTTTTAGGAACAATTAAAAACGATTAGCTAGAATTTTGTAATATTTTTTAAATCAGTTTATATTAGTCTGGATTCTGTAGCTGTTTTTTAAATAGTTTGACATAACTTTTTCTTTTGTTGTTTATTTGGTCTTGCACGCTTAATCTGATTTGGAAGACAATTTTCGATAATATTATGTGATAAACTCTTAAGAATAGATAAATAATTTAAATAGATACATGTTCAGGGATTGCTTTCCATAACCTAAATTTCCCTAGCAAATTGATCTTCAGATTAGTGAGCTGTAAAAGTCGCTTACCCTTAAAGAGTTTTGGTAGAATAACTTTAGTTTTGAGATTAGGTACTTTATTGAGGAAGAAATTATTAGTTTAGGAACATTCCCAGCATTTACTTGTATTTATCATAACACTTTACAGTCAGCTGGTACATCAAAAACCTTTCCATAGATGTTGAGGGAATACCGTTTTTTTGAGTGTACAAGTCTTTTTTAGACTGAGTATTTCTAAAGTTTCAAAATGTGTTCAAATTTTCTTAGATAATCATTCTGAGTGTTGTTAGTGGTTTCGTTTCAGTGTAAACAAACTAACCGAATATCATTTGACTATCAAAAGTGACTGTCGTCAAAGGCAGGAGTTAACAATTCTTCATCGTGTTTACCCATGACAATCTGTATCACCCATTCATCAATGAGTCTGACTTAGTAGTTACATGTCCCTTACTATAAAGTTATTCATTTGTTTGTTTTACTGTGATCTTGCTGGATTTTATGTTTTTTTATGTTCTTCAGCAAGATCAATATTTTAGGGGTTGATTTGTACACCAGAATGTAAAAAAGTGTGATGTTTTACCCTAAAAGTAGGGGACGGTCAACTTATACACTGGTCGGCTCAACTTATACACTAGTTCAGCTTATACACTGGTGTGACTTATACATCAGTTCGACTGAAACATCGGTTTGACTCTTATACATCTCTTTGACATGTACACTGGTTCGACTTATACATAGTTCGACTTAAACACCAGTTTGACTTATACACTGGCTCAACTTAAACACTGACTCAACTTAAACACTGGCTTGACTTAAACACTGGCTCGACTTATACACTTGTTCAACTTGAACACCATTTTGACTTTTGCACCAGCTCAACTTAAACACTGACCGGACTTAAACACTGGCTTGACTTAAACATTGGACAGGTTTGATTTATATACACCGATTTGACTTATATCTGCCAGATTGACTTAAATATTGGTTTGACTTATAAATACATTGGTTGAACTTACACACGTGTTCGACTAACACATTGGTTCGACTTATATCTGCCAGATTGACTAATATACGTGCTGGTTTGCCTTATAATATAATACACCAGTTTGACTTAATTATACACCATTTCAACTTGATTATACTGGTTAGATTTAAATGTAGAAAAATATGTTTTGAAACTCGTACTTATGATGACAACCATACTTCTACTAATTACTGGCTTATGTTTTTTTTGCAGCAGTATTAGTATTTATTTATAATCCATTACAAGGAAATAAGGTTTTCTTCAATAGAACTTCACAAATCCAAGTTACCGTAGCTTCGATACCATTAACATCAGGATTTGATTTTAAGTTTACAACATGCATTGGTGGAGCCATGTTTTACCAGTTTGGAGACAAAAGTGATTTTATTTTGTTTGAGTTGAGACCTACAAAGGTTGAATACACAGCAACAGACAGTATATTCACTCCAAGTACTTTGCATATAGCATGGAATGTTAGTGGAGTCCCAGGGTTTGTTGAGTTAGGAAAAAGTCTTGACAAAAATATTGAATACAAAGTCACATTCAAACCTGGATCATCATCTGTGAATACAAGTGTTGAATTAGGGGGACCATCAGTCACATTGTCTTCACAGATTCCAAAAGAAATTTTAGGCTTTAAACACAGGGCCCCCCTTATTGCGGGTAGCACTGGATCATCCAGAGTAGATGGATTTGTTGGATGTCTAGCAAGTGGAACCAACATCTTGTTGAATCCAAGTGGGCCAGGTGCTACTGATGTTCAAGCAGGGTGCCCCTTAGATAGCCAAAGTGGGTGTCCAAAGAGAAGTAAGTAAGCAATACACTTCTGTTAATAAGATCAACTTTTAACTGTAACTGTACTTACAGTACTTGTGTTGTATACAACCTTTATTCACTGTGTCAAAAATCTGTGCAATATTATTGGTCAAAATTGATTATGTGATTTTGATATAAATTATCAGTCAGTAATGCAACATAATCAACATAATCAGTCAACATAATCATGCTGTTATTTTGTATAATACATGGCTTTAGAATGTAATTATTTTAACTTTTATTCTAGCTAAAGTTCTCATTTGTCAGAGTATATAGTCACGGCAAGCTTTTTGACCCATTGCCATTTCAACACACAATATAGTATTTTTGATCTTTTGCAACATTTATTGATACAGAGTTTGTACAATGGTTTAATTGTTTTCAGGGCTCCTGCAGGTCATTAAAAGTCTGTATTTTAGATTTTGCTATTATATATATATACATAATAAATTAAATATATTATATTAAAGATATTGAGTTTCTCTGGATATCGGGAGCAATTTTAATAGGAAGGTCACATGTTCTTTCACATTGTTGACTACTATTGCACGGACTGCACCACACTGCACTGAAACTGTCGTTGTCGACAAGACCTCTTGTCATTTGGTTGTATAGTTTTATTATGGATTTTTGTGAAGGTGTGATCTTTCTTAGAGTGATAAAGATAGTGTCTCCAATCAGTAGGCCTTCGGCCAGCTAGAATACTTAACACCTATTATAAAGTCTTTATTATTATATATTTATTATTAATTGAAGTCATTCTTTGTCATTCCTTATTACAATCTCATCATCATAATAATTTATACTTTACATTTTTTTCATCAATTATTATTTTGTCAAAGAACTTTTAACTTTCCCTCACAGGTTGCCCTGCTGGTTTTACTGGATATTACTGTGAAGTGAACATTGATGACTGTGCACTTAGGCAGTGCCATCACTTTAGTACTTGTATTGACAAGATCAGTAATTATACATGTCAGTGTGGTCCACGGTGGTCTGGAAGGCACTGTGATAATTACTTGGGTCCCATATGCAATGCATCAATCTGCAAAAATGGTGGAATCTGTGAACACACAGAAGACAAAAATAACTACACATGTAACTGTCAGCCAGGCTGGATGGGGCGCCATTGTGAAGAAGAAGTTGCTCCGTGTGATAGTTCACCTTGTTTTAATAATGGAACATGTTCAAAATTTGATAAGGATGATTTTAAATGTTCATGTGTTGCAGGTAAATTTCATAAAAATAAGTAATATAATTATGTAATCAAACCTTTAAAAGTTCAGTATGGAATTAATTTGCACAAGTTTGTTTTAACAAGAATCAAAATTGCATGAGCCCATTAGCGAGCATAACAACAAAACTTTCCTGTAAAGAGTGAATTAGATATTTGATTCAGTAGTTTACATTCTTTTCAGCAGTTAGATCACAAAGGGCAATACAATACTTTGCTATAACCAACAACTTTAGGAATGATAAGGCTTTTCCCAAAATCAATTGGCAAAAACTGTTAGCAAATTGCCCCCATGCATCAAATGAGTTATTGCCTTCCATTGTTCTGGCTTAATAACGTTCAAAACTGATATTCCAGTGAAAAATTGTTGAGCTATTTCCAATTTGTCCCCTTTAAGTGCCATCTTTATGCTGTAGTCAAACTAAACCCCTACCCTCAAACCTGGGAGATGGTGGGGCATAGTGGGGCATTTTCCTAACAGGGAATGCAGAAATCACCTAGCCAATCAATGTAGTTATAAATGGAATGCTGCTTTGGTGTTTCTATACAGAAACAGTTTTACAAAGAGATAAGTTTTACACCATAGTAAAAGTATTTTTTGAAACTTTTTAATAGTTTTACTCCAATAACAGGGCTCGAAATTAAGAAAATTTAATGGTTGCATTTTTGCGACTGGTTGCAAAATTTTAGTCGCTAAAATAAAAGAAGTTGAAAAGTTGTGGTAAGGTAGCGACCTCTGGCGGATAATTTTTGTTTTACTTTATTATCTCTAAGAGATGAAGATTGGTTGCAAAAATGCGACCGCTGCTGAAGTTTTAGTTGCAAAAGGAAAAATCTAGTCGCAAATGCGACCGTATCAGTCGCAATTTCGAGCCCTGCTTAGAGAGAGGGGGTTGGGTACTCCCCCACCCCTAATTCTGGTGAGTATCCGTCTCCCTTTCCCCTACCCCTTGGGCCACACTGCAACACTTACACAGTGCCAAACTTCCTCACTATCACATTACACACTAAAGATTCCCACATTTTATATAGCAGCTGCTTTTAATTTTTCTACTTGGACAATTCAAAACACCATTGTGCACACACATACTTTACAATAGATGTAAAAATAATGTAAAAAAAATGCAAATACTGTATTATACAGGACCTTAAAATGGTTTGAATTTTTGTAAACTTAAGTCAAATAATTCTTGTAGTTAACATAACATGCTCATACTTCTCTGGTATCTTCTGGCAAAGTTCTATTAACACGGGATTGCATCCCTGTACACGCTGTCTGCCAAAACTAATATCTTCTTTCCAGTTGTAATATCCCTGTGTATTCAATATATGTTATCAAAATAACATTTTCTTACTGATATTATTGAGATTGTTTTACACGTATATAAGAGTGCTTCTAAATATGCTTTGATGATCACTTGCCTTTGTAAACTTTACTTTTATATCCATTACTTTTATAATTGTTATGAGTAAATTTTGTGGACCTTCACAACCGTTGGGAGGGTATGTATGTGCCATGTGCACCCCACCCTCCCCCCTCCCCTGTGTACAGGCCTACAGCTGTTCAAGTCCGAGAAATGATGATGATGACATCTATAATGATGATGATGATTTCTAGTGTAAAAGTTGACCCCTTTGGACTCAGTGCTACTATAAAAGTTCTGCATCATCAAAAAACAAAACAGACCCTTAAGATTTGGTGTGCAGTGATTGAGATGCCTTCATCTGCTACAACACACTGTTCTCAACTCACAATTTTGCTTTAAAACTAAAGCCAGTTAAAAAAAGACAGTTTTCACAGGTTAAGGTATATCAAGTAACATTTCAAATTATTTTTCAGAACAACTCTTACTGATGAAAAAGAGCTTCCAAAGAATTCACGGAAACTAGAGTCTCTGGATTCTTGTTCAACCTATATTAACTATTTGCTTTACGTTTTTCATGTTGTTGTTCTCAACTTACATATGGCTTGTGTAATGCTCCCTTGTACACATTGCCAAGATCCTCAAGGGATTCCCAAGGGTCAGAGGTCAGTTTAGCTAGTTTGCATTTCACAAACAGAGTATACTTGGTCTGCATGATGTTCCACTACAAGCACACAAAAAAAGTTACCTTAAATTAACCTAACACACAGTACAGCAACATTAACAACAATAATAACAACTTTATCAAACAACTTGAAGTACATTTTTTGCATTTACATTCAGTTCAGTTCAGTTCAGTTTATTGATTTGTTTGGCCATAATACATGTATATACATCAAATACTTAAAAATTATAAAAGGAAAATGGCGAGGAAGCCCATAAAGAAACCAGGAGGCTTATAAACTATGGGCTCCCATATTAAGATAAAACATGCTACTAACAAGCTTCACGTGAGAAGAAAATGAATTATGGAAAATTAAACAACATGCCTCTTAGTAGTTAGAACTGATATTTTTACTATATAAACATACATTATATATACATACATTATAATTAATTTACAATATAATATACTCTAACAATAAGCAATACTTTATTAAACCAGTAGACTGATAAATGTTTCAGTTTTGGAGCATTCTTCTGTTACAACTTACAAACTCTCACATTCTCCTGTTACATAAGTACAAAATCATTCACATGCAATCATTAATTATTTCACTTTCAATTATATGATTTGTACTGTGGTTATATAATTATCTCCAATGATGTTATGATACAACCTTTTTTTGCAGTTCCGAACAGAATAAAAAGCAATTGCAAAAGATAAACCTGAAAAAAAATTTCAGACTTCAACAGGACTCAAAAAATCTCATTTACTTGAGATTTGGCACAACTTAAGTATTTGCAGTGGCATATTATGAATAAAGCCAAAATAATTATTAGACAGTGAATTAAGCTAGCTAAATCCTTTACAACCAAGAGGATTATAATGCTGGTGCTACAGTCCTTGCTTTCTATTTTAATAAAAAATGAGATTCTTTGATTCCCCTGCACAGGAGAATTATCCATTGCAGGTTAACTCCAAAAAGAAGATGATACTTTATTTACTGTCAGCATTGGCAGAAAAGGTACTAAGGTTCTCCACATGTTCCTAAAGCTAAAAGCAGAGCTGGGATTAAGCTGTATTTATTTTGGAATCTCAAACTGCTTACACTTCCACTCTCTTTTATTATCACCTTTTCAATGAGCGTTTTTCACTTTTTTCTTTCTATTACATATAAGAATTCTGTCTGCACACTGCCTGCCTAGACTAGCTCTGCTATTTGCAGGCAGTGTGATAACTGTAACACATGTGATAAAAATAATAAAGTTGAAATGAAATTGATCCAACCCAGGATCTTGTGGTTGGAAGGCAGAGATTTTATCAACTGCACTAATTACACAGCTGTCAGATTGCAAATAAAATTGTATTCTATTTTTTTTGGTCCCCAACAAGAACAAGTACATAATATACAAGAAATAGATCCATGTAACTTTTGAGGGGGATTTGGTGTGATTTTTTTTTCTGCAAGATTTTTTTAGTCCTTGATCATGTCACAAAACTATATTTCATGAAAAAAACAAAGATTTTAGTGATTTTTTTGTGTGTATGAACATCTTTTTTCAGCCCTTTGGGTTGTGCAGGATTTTTTTTTCTAAATCAACCACCAATCCCTTCAAAAGTCAAATGGTTGGCTCCTTACCTCAAGTTTCCAGTAGAGCAATTCAAAGTAATAAATCGAAATTCAACATGTTTTTTTTTGTTACATGAAAAATATCTTAGGATTTGTGTTTTCAAGTTTATTGGATCACATAGTTTTTGGGATATTAATTTTCAAAATACCCAACACTAGTCTCTTACATTGAAATAAAAACCTTTTATCATAAAAACTCCCTATAATCTCTTTGTTAACATTTCAAACATTTCTAAAAAATTGCAGACAGAAGGTATGAAGAAGTGCATTTGCATATTTTTTGCAAATCTTTACATAAGTGTATTTTATTGTCATTCATTGAGGATACATCTATCAAAAAAAACAAGAGCCCATCACACCATTTTTAATTTAATGCATGCACACAAGAATTGTTAAGTGAAACCAAAAACAAACATTCAAGGAAATAAGATCTTCTTGATTAGTGGAAAGTTAAGCGACTGAACCGAAAATCGTATTTACATGCAAAAGGGTGGCAAAGAATGTAAATGATTAATTTTCACATAAGCCTTCAAAAAATAGCTGTTTCTATGGTTTCAAAACATTACAGCAATCTTCTGAACAATCGTGTTAAGATGAACGTACAATAGCAATTTTCATTACTACCACAACCAAAGAAAACTTTCAGATTTCAAATCAAAAACTTCACTTACTATATATAGCCTTAGTATAGCTAAAACAACTATATTTAGCCTAACGGTTTATAAATATTAGTACAAAAATTTATATAAACAACTATTTAAAACAATATTGTTGCAAAATTTGCCTTATAAAAATAAATTTTAAAACACTTAATAGCATTAATAAACGATTATTGAACTACTAGAAAAAAATGTATAAACGGAGAGAATAGTAAACAAGTTTCATTCAATAAATTTGGAACACTCTGGGAATAAGAAGACAAGTTAAAGTTCCAAACAGTTATAACATAAATTAAAATGAATGTAGTTAAGAAAAATGTAAATGCAACTCCTCCGAGCTCTCTAAAGTTCTGCATTTTGCAATTCCGTTTGAAGAATACAATTTTTTTTTCCAAAACCGGAAATAGCTGAGCTAATTATAAATGACAATTGAAACATATGCAGAAATTACATATTTACCAAGTTTCAGTGAAAATTTTAGAAGCTGTCAAGAAAGTAGGCACTTACCTTGTAATCATTACTGAAATGCTCATCTCTCGGGCACGTATCGATCTGAAAAAGACCCGCGAATATGTTTTAAAAAATAATATTGCCATTTCATAATTAACGAAATTTGTATGAGTTCAGCAACGAAACATGTTGAAACACTGACTGTATTAATCAACTGGTTTCGTTGTTTAACTGGTTTAAAAATCTTCAGTTATCAACATTATCTTATTTTGAAAATTCATGTTTAAGTAAGGTTATGCATCATTATGCTCAAGTTCCTTTACACTCCCTAAAACTGTTATCTTAATTGCATATATATACTATAAAAGATATGTTTTTACGACCTTCAACATTGAAGGGTTTCAGATTTCACAATAACTGAGGAATTATTTCGTTATGATTTAGAAAATATTCAAACTACTTTTATAATCGAGAGCAGCTGCACTTTTTAAAGTGAAGATTTGTAAAGAGAAAATTCGCACCTGTTTTGGCAGGCCAGGAGCCTTTCGTGACATAACATACAGCTGTCTTTTTTCTTCAAGTTCTTTATCTCTCTGCTCTGGATGTTTGTCTAATTGCGGAAGAACACAGTCGAACTTTGTGATATATAGTTTTCTGTCAGCCTTTACCCAACGGTTACAAGGAAAAATGGCTGGTTCGTCTACATCTGCAGGAAACGCAATTCTCTTCACTTTAATCCATTCAACATACCAATCATCTCCTAGGCCTGTGTCGTCTCGCCAAAGTTCAATCTCTGATAAAGGTCCGATTCCCGCGCAGTCATTCACTTTAAAAGTATCAACGTTTCCTTTTTCGAAGTCATTTTTCCATTTACAGTCCAAATGTAAATCTCGAGAACGAGCTCCATCTTCACTAATCAGTGCACAGTAAACATTTGCGTCTGTACCTGCACCTTTCACATCTCCGGTCTTCACGATAATTTCATAGTCTGGAGGCAAACCACTGCAGTTATTGCCCATGCCACAATCCCAGCCCTGTGGAAAGTTGTTTCAGTAGAAACTGTTTGAATGCTCTACCAAGAGAAACACGTTTATTGAAGAAGCTAGTTTCCGGTGTAATTAATTTACATATTATAGGCCCGTAGTTTCTGAGTTACTTACCCCAAATTAATAGCGTAACACCACCGAAGTTGTGATTTCTGATGCTATTTGAAATTCAAGAGGTTTTAAAAATAACTTGATATTGCTTCTTCGCGATTCTCTAGAAGTATTCGGGCAGGAAATCGTGACGTCAGTAACAATAACATGCCAAATCTCAACCAGGCCCGAAAATTACGTAATGAATTTTATGGATTAGGACTGGTGTGAGATAAGTGCACCCCATCAAGCGAGAAAATCAAGGTACGATGCATATAGAGCAAAAGTTTGCTTTTTTACTTACGAATAAATAAAACTTGACAAAGCGAGAAAGATAACGGCAGAATAACAAAAGACAAAATTAACCATTCTGAGATTTTTCACTGCTTTATTCTCAAATCAATTATTAAAAGATTTTTCATTTAGTTATTGATGGTGCTGTAATGACAAATCTGACGCTCTTTTTTTCATACGTATCACTATGACACTCGTTCCAGCAAAACAAAAAACAAAGAATAATAACAATAGTTAATAGTGTTGACAAAGGATTAGGCTAAGCAGAGGTGCTAAAAGTTGTCTGGAGCTTCTTGAAGTCATTTGTTGAATAGTTTTTACATAGCTATCTGAAAAGCGTCGGCGAGTTAGTAAAGCAAAGGTTTAAATTATTGGTTGAAACGTTCAGCCATCGCCCAAAAATTCAGTTGAAGTTTAGAGCTGACTCTGCTCTGAAAAAGGGCTAACATTCGAAAAGGCGACTTTGTTTGACCGATGGTCAAACTTTTCAAACCGTGGAGTTGATAAAACACTTTTTAAAACTTGCCTAGCAACAAACAATTTGTGTATTACGTCAGGAAATCGTAACCAAGTTGTTTTGACGTAGGATTTTTCCGTTTCAAAATATAAAATTCAATAAACCGAATAAACACAATCATTTCGGCTGTGGGATTCAAAAGATCTACACCAAGTACGTCCAATAAAGGAAGATGTATTTATAAGATTTACATAAAACGATTTAAAGGATCACAAGTTTTTGCATTATCGTACTCATAGTAAACTCCTGAATAGAAAAAAGCTATTTCGAAAATCAAAACTTAGTTTGAATATGATCAAAGGTAACAATGGCGATAACAACACTAATAGCACAGTTATAAAGAGTTATATTGTATTAAGGTATGGAAAAATTTTCACAAGTAAGCCAAGATAACAAACAAACTTAAATGGATTTTTGCATAACTCCATAATAATATACATTTCGTGGCCCCTTCTCTTGTAAGGAATGTATTTTATACAATTTTATACATGATTTATTCATCGGAACGAGCGATCTTCTCGTTTTAGTTTGCCGGCAATTTTTGCCAGAGCACTTGCGTTGCAATTTATTCCTCGAATTTATTTAATAAATCGATTTTTTTTTCTTGCAGCTGTCCTTTCCAGATAAAAAATTTACTGCATTTAAATTTGAAGAGAACACTAACCCAGCATTGAAATTTTATAACACAAGACCATGTACTTGTTTGCAATCTTATGGAAACGATTTGCGCAATAACTTTGGAATTGATGTTGTGGTGGAGTGACAGGCGCTTCACTACATTTCGGTTTACTCCCTTGTTTTATTTCTCATTCGGGTTTCGTGTGCGTACTGTTTTTAAAAAGTTTAGCTTTAACAAGATATTTTTGTTATGGTGGGGTGACAGGCCTACACTGTTTCACTTACAATTACATCATTATTATGATTTCGGTTTACTCCCTTGTTTTATCTATTCGGGTTTCGTTTACGTGCTGTTGAGGGAGTGAGCGCGTTTGTACGGTATAATTAGTTTGTGCTTATTTTTTATTTTTATTTTATTTTTCGGATTCAGCGCAAAGCGCTAGGTACAGAAACAATAGGACTCACAGTCCCCTACTCGGTCAATGTACCCTAAGCATTATTTTGATGTTTGGTGTCGCTGGCGATTAAATTCTGTTACGAATGGCAGTATTTTTTTTCTTGAACTTTTGTTTGTTTGTTTTTCGTTAGGTTTGAAGTGTGTGCACACATCGATAATGCACGTTTTATAAAAACGCTTGCCTTTATAAATAGTTGGTTGTTTAGGAGTCTGAGGTTTCAGCCGTGAATTTGATTGTCGGGTGGACTTTTGCATGGGTAGCGGAAGCAAAAAATTATTGGGGGGGACACAATGGAAATTGTAAAAGTTTTTTATTACCCCAGCCAGATATTATTGGGGGGCCTGGCACTTCGAACCAAATTATTGGGGGGAGGGGCAGTGCCCCCCAAGCCTTCCCCCCAGTTCCGCCGCCCATGGTTTGCTTTCTTAATGAATTATAAAACTTCATTATAAGTCGTTGTCCAGAAAAATGCTATACTGTACATCGTCAATGAAGTGTTTCCACTATCGGTTATACTTCGCTTTTTTCTATGATTCGGGTTTCAATTTCAACCATACTGAAATATGTTTGCGAAGGCGACAGTTATTTTTGTACAAAAAAAGTTTTTTCTGGAAATTGTTTGTTTACGATAAAGTTTATAAAGTCTGTAGTGCCTTTGATATAGGACATTCGGCTCTTGGCAGGGGCTGAAGTAGTTGATCAAACAACAAATGCTTTCTGTCGGACCGCCACAATCTGATATGATCGGCCAACCTACTGGTTTTCAAATTGGAATCTTATGCATAAGTTTTTTTGCATTTGCTGATTTAATATTCAGACTTTGATACTTTTCTATTTGTTTTATTTTCAAGGCACTATTGTTATTCAACACTTGCTTTAACTCACGAAGTTCTTGTTGGAATGATTCAAACTTATTTACATTGCTTTCTGTAACATTTTTTAAGCTGGCAGCTTGTCACTGACCTTTGTTTCTGCATCTGAATTGTTTAAAATTCAAAACTTTTGGTTGCCATCGATATGTTTTGAATTTTCGATTTCCGTTTGGCAGAAAGTAAAACACCGTTGTCTGGGTTGTATGTGCAACACCGTTGTATGAGTAGTGAGTACAACATGGTTGTACAGGTAGTATGTACAACACAGTTGATCGGGTAGTATGTACAACACCGTTGTATGAGTAGTGAGTACAACATGGTTGTATGGTTAGTATGTAAAACACAGGTGATTGGGTAGTATGTATAACACGGTTGTATGAGTAGTGAGTACAACACAGTTGTATGGGTAGTATGTACAACACAGTTGATCGGGTAGTATGTACAACACGGTTGAATAGGTAGTATGTATGACAAGGTTGTATGGGTAATATGTACAACACTGTTGTATGGATAGTATGTACAACACGGTCGTATTGGTAGTATGTAGAACAGTTGTATGGGCAGTACGTACAACATAGTTGTATGAGTAGTATGTAGAACACGGTTGTATAAATATGTACGGCACCGTTGTATGTGTAGTATGTAAGACACAGTTGTTGGTAGTATGTCAACACAGTTGTATGGGTAGTATATACAACAACATTGTAT
Source organism: Zoanthus sansibaricus (assembly GCA_026122405.2). Classification (NCBI taxonomy): domain Eukaryota; kingdom Metazoa; phylum Cnidaria; class Anthozoa; order Zoantharia; family Zoanthidae; genus Zoanthus; species Zoanthus sansibaricus. The sequence continues at coordinate 13,428 of JAPEIX020106454.1, forward strand.
TTGGTAGTATGTACGATATTGTTGTATGGGTAGTAGGTATGACACCATTCAGTAGTATGGGCAGTAGGTATGACACCATTCAGTTGTATGGGTAGCATGTACAACACTATTCAGTTGTATGGGTAGTACGTATGACACCATCAGATGTATGGGTAGCATGTACAACACCATTCAGTTGTATGGGTAGTACGTATGACACCATTCAGATGTATGGGTGCAATGCTGTTCATTTGAATGGGTAGTAAGTATGACACCATTCAGTTGTATGGGTAGTAGGTATGACACCATTCAGTTGTATGGGTAGTAGGTATGACACCATTCAGTTGTATGGGTAGTAGGTGCAATGCTGTTCATTTGAATGGGTAGTAAGTATGACACCATTTAGTTGTATGAGAAGTAGGTATGATACCATTAAGTTGTATGGTTAGTAGGTACGACACCGTTCAGTTGTAGATGTACCTTTCTATCTATGAAAGATAAACATTCTCCTTCCTTTCTTCACCAAAAGAAAATTACAATGTATTTATTTATTTTTTATTTAATTATCTTTTTTACTCTTTGCAAATATTAAAAATTGGGTACTAGTTACCTACAATAAAATCTCGTTTCTATGTTTTGGACATGGAGTTGAGACACTGGGCCTCATTCTAAAAAGTGCCAGAGTCGAATAAATTTGAGATGTTAGAGAAAAGACCCTATCTATTGGTTTCAGACAGGAATTGAACCAGATTCTCCAGAGTAGACTCACAGGTCATTTTATTGCATTTAGTCACACAAAAAAATTAAAAGCTTTAAGGCATATAAATAACATTATATTTTTTATGTAAATAAGCAGCTTGACTTACTTACCAAAACCCAGCCTTCAAATGAATTGCAAATATGTAACGACAAAAAAAATTAATGTCTCATAAATATCGTTTTATTCAAAGATATCATGCAACATTATCTTGCTTCCTTACATGTATTGTAGAGTAAAATATTTCTATATAAATTAAAACTCTTACAAAAATTTGTCGAAAAAAAAACCATTAACCAATACCGAATGTATGCTTTGGTTAGATGCTCACACAATCAAAGATTGCGAATTATTTTAATTCACGCAATATTAACAATTTCTTGCTTTCAATTTATCTAGCTACCTGACCCTTTTACTTCTGCCTGTTTCTGTTCGTATCTCGTTTTGTGACGAGAATGTCCTGTGTTTGGTGAAGGATCGATCCAGATTCAAAAATGAATCAGGGTTGCATCTGACATACTTGTAAAGTGCCTGTGATGTGTCCTCGGAATGAGTGAGTGATTCCACTTTAGCAGTGGATCTAGGAAATAAAAAACAATAAAATTTCTTCAAAACAAGTAGCACAAACCAGCAAAGTTAATTGTGATGAAAACTATAAGTTGTAGATGGATTCCGTTGGTAAATATGTAGTTGGGAGGTAGATAATCCACAAAAACTGAACTACTCCCATATACTAGCCACTTGTGATAAATTAAATATAATGTAGACAGGAAGGTACATCTATCTAAATTCATAATCTACAAAGGGACAGAACCCATCACTGCAGATGTGTGCAGTGCAGGTGCAACTAATACTAAAAATATGTGCAATATTTACAAGTGCTGGTGATGAAAACTCTAATCAGTTAGAAATTTAGTTAAAATTAATTTTAGTTAAAGTTTAAAATTTATATTAAAAGTTTTGGGGGTAATAATTTTTTAATATATAATAAAATACTGTTTTCTTGTAAACACTTCGAGGACTTCGCTTGGGAACTTGGCAACTTGATTAGATTAACGTTACCTAATAAATGCAAGATTCGAATAAAAGATTGTCTCGATAACCAATTTGCCAAGTTTCTCAGCAAAGGTCTGGAGATATTTTACGAGAAACAATACTATTGTTATCAAAAAACTGAGGTGCGCAACTTTCGACGTCATTTAATTGAGTATTCTAACATAATTATGTTGAAACCTAAATGTGATATTGAAGAATCTTAACATCGACCTTCAAGTTTTAGAAAGCATTTTCGAGCAATTTTATAAGAAAGTGGATGCTGTACATAACTCCTAACCATTTAACCAATTTTTAAAAAAAAATGGCACGCGCATTGGGTTCATATGATAAATAACTTGTCTGTGTCTTTATTATAAGTGTACCAAAATGACGTCTTAATGGCGTCATTATAATGCAAAATTTGAGAAATGTTTTTTAAGGAATTGACATTAAAATTAGTGATTACGTCATTGTTGCCATGGTAATAGCATTTTGAACGACACGTTTTGGTGAAATAAAAATATCTTTTTTTATCTTTTATTAAGATTGGATTTTTATACTTAGCAACGATTATCTTGATAACCTCGAACACCGTCGTTTTGATATCTCGAATTTATTTCAGCCGATTTGTGAATTCATGGTGACGTCATAATTAAAGTGCGAAATGTTCAACCTTGCAAAATTATTAACATGATAAAAACCTTTTTTCACTGATTTTGCGACTTTGCTAAAATTTATTAGATTCTAATACATCAATAAACTGCCTGATACATTTCAGAAAAAGTACTGCGATAAGGATGGATTATCTTAACTATAGTCTTAATTTTGGTGCGAACATCACAACCTCCTCCATCCCCGACCCCAGGCAGAATAGGGTTAAGAAAATTGAATTGAATTGAATTTATTGAAATAATTTACACTTGACAGGTTTATAGAATATAAGTAAGGCCAAAGCCAGAGGCTTAAATGGTTATATTATTTAATTGTTATTGAACAAATCTCTATAGTCACCCGACTTCAGAATATATAGCTATATACGCCTTCATGCAAAATGATGTATTTAAATTGAGAGAAAAAATGAATCGCAGTTGTTGTTTTATTGTAATCATAAACTTCTCTTGGAAAGTAAAACTAGTCAACCCAGTGGCCATCCCACCAAAACTAGTTGTTCATAAGCAAGGCCAAGATAAAAACTTTTAGTTTGAACCAGTTTTGAAACTCATGCATGACCATTTATTTGTTTGTCTTGAAAAGTAGAAATGACTGATGTTATTCATTCTAACTTTTGAACCAGTTGATGAAACCCTATAAAGTGACCATTTTATTTGTCTTGAAGAGTAGAAATGATTGGTGTTATTCATTTTAACATTTGATCCAGTTGATGAAACCCTATAAAGTGACCATTCATTTTGTTTGTCTTGAAGAGTAGAAATAATTGGTGTTATTTATTCTAACTTTTGAACCAGTTGATGAAACGCTATGAAGTGGCGTATACTAATAACCGTAAATGCCCTCATTGAAGATGAGGATAGGATGCTACCTATCATAGCATAAATCAACTAAAATTCTCTATTACTTATTATCTTGTGTGGGACCTCAGCCTGTTCATTAGCTATGCTGAAACAGATCTCTATGGCTGCTAACATTTAGGCTCGTTATCCGGGTATTTCCCGCTGACAACTTCACCAACGTGCCTATTTCAAGGGAATCTTAACTCCAGAATGATTGTTTTACATATAAAACTAT
>JAPEIX020106455.1:0-10100 GCA_026122405.2 Zoanthus sansibaricus
AATCTTAGCAGATTTGGTGAACACACTTTGTAAATAGGTGTAAAACAGCGAAATAAGCGCATTTCCAGCTTGTGTGCTCAACTCGACAATCTTAGCAGATTTGGTGAAAACACTTTGTAAATAGGTGTAAAACAGCGAAATCGTAAAAGCTGCCTAAATTATCTATTCTTTCATTCTAGTCGATTAGCCACTTGAAATTTGCATTTACAAGAATTTTATATTTCATAAAGGCTAAAAATGGGTAAGATGCTATAAAATGGCAGCCATTTTAAGTAATATCTTTACTTCCAACTCAGTTTGTTACTCCCTGATTAAAACGTTTTACTGCTATCATCTTTTAAATACAACTGATTATTCAATACATCTTTTAGTTTATAATGTGCTTATCCGGTATTCAATACGTTAATTCAATACTCCCAGCAGTTTTTTCGCTGGGAGTCGCGTCACGAATTCCCAAAATTCCAACGAATTTTCGCTGGGAGTCGCGTCACGTCACGAATTCCCAAAAAAATGTTTTTTAAACAACTTCTAATCACTTATAAATTTCGATTACACAAGTTACATTACGTGCCCACTTCAACCGAATTATGGTATTCAGGACGGCAATCGATTACGCCCAGCTTGTTAATTCAAATACATTTTTTAAACAAGCTTGTAATTTTGTAACAGAGTCAAATAGTTATAGTCGATGACCAGGCGAAGCTACTTTTCTTACGTACAGTTAACTATACGTAAAAGCCTCAAGGACACCATAGCTACACAAAGCTGTACAGTTTAGCCCAGAGCGAAGGCATTTGCACCTCCCATAATAGTCCTTCCTCCAGCCTCATCTGGTTAGTTCTTGACAACTTGCAGCAACTGATGGAATATCAATCCAATATATCTTCTACGTGTCACCTTGGTTACTCCAACTTCAGTCAGCTGGAATTTTTTGACAGGTCTAGGAAGAGAGCCTAGACTCCAGATAATTCCTCCTTGGTAGGCAGCACGCTTTGAATGTATCCTGAGGGCAGACTGAGTAGGTGGTGTTGCATCATACTGCCTCTGTTTGCGAGCGACGAAATTCAGTCATGCACCTTTCACGCTTGTATTTTCACCGGACCTGTCATACATGACCACAACAAGCTTTTTTAGACTCTGGAGATTAGCGTTGTAAAGAGCTGTCACAAACTAAGTGATCGTGAGTTAGGTGAAAGTGTTCAAACAGTTCTTTACAGACACTCCAAGTTTGCCATGCAGACTTCTTCCCTTTGACACGGAAACCAAACACAGTATCGCATCCAGTGAATGCGTGAAGGGATGGGAGTCCACTAGCTTTCTCTGGACCGATTATGCGCACTGGAATCCACCGAAATTTTCTTCCTAGGACAATCTCAGTCAACATTTTTTTCAAGACCAAGCTGGTTTAAGGATTTCATGACAGATATATATTGCAATAACAACTACATCCATGCTTTAATCATGAAAGCCTTATTGCCGTCCATTGCCGCGCGCTGTGCGTGGACAAAAAAAGAATATATGTGGGGTTGGGGTGAGGTATAATTGCAGGAAGTTTTTGCGGAATATTTTTCAAGTTCTAAAAATGGGTGAAGTTTTACCACTTAAAATGTTATAGAATTTCTTGAACACCTTTAGTGGTTTAATGGTTTTCTATCATTCTAAATAAAGTTCTGTTGTTGTTTTTTTCTTAATTTCGAAATTTTTAAAAATCACCAGACAATTTTTTGTTCAAATGTTTTTGTATTAAAACGTCATTCCTATTAATTCATCTGATTATGTGTTAAGTGACGTAACACACAAATTTTATTACAAATCTAAAACAAACTTAAATAAGAAAAAAATTAATAATTTTACCGTAAACTGCAAATATGGAGGCTTTCATCAAACCAGTGACTATTTTCGTTTTTGTTGTTTCGTCATTGAGTGCCTCCAGGACAAGTAAGTTTTATAGCCTTTAAACAATTGTAAACACATTATTATTTTAGCAATCGATTCTGTGAAATCCATTTTATTGCGCGTGCATTAACTGTCTGCTAGTATATAAGCGCGCGTGTCTTTTTTTTATTAGCATTTCTTTTTATTAAGTATTGTTATTAAAGGGACCAGAACTATTGAACTGTGTAGAATACGAAAAATAGAACTTAAGAATGCTGAATTTTTTATCATTGTAGATTAGTTATAAGCGTTACTTCTAATTTCGAACGTTATCGCACTCGTAATTTAGACAACTCAAGGATGCTAAAGTTGCCGTTGAATAATAAGTCGGCGGACATGGTTGGCGCAGTTGGTAAGATTTCTACTTTTTCCGACTGACCACACGGTCCCCAGTTCGGTCCGGTCCTTGGCTCAGCTGAGATTTGAATATTATGCGACCTTCTTCTTTTGCCTAAGCTACTCCTCTTTGTATCCTTACTGGGTAGGTAAATGAGCATTAGCGTCTCCTGGGAGCTAAGCTGCGATGGTTTAGTGTTTCATTCAGGAGGAGCCAGACTGTCATCCGCTTAACACTACAGAAACCGGAGAGAAGCGCTGGCTCCTTGAGCCACCTGGCTTGTAAAGAATAATGAATGTCTGCTAAAAGCTAACCTACAATGTACTGTGTCCCGCCCAGGGGGTTCTCTTCTCACTACCGGCTTCAATGAGTCAGAGGCCAGGTCTTGGAAAAGGATTTACGTTAAGCTTTTAGAAACTATGAGTGTAAAAAGGTGTGATATACTTGAAGAGCAACTCAAAATAACTCAGAACTGGTTTAATTCTTCACAAATGATTCTAATTCCTTTCCCGTATAATTCCATAGAGTTACAATAGTAGCGATTCAGATAAAACATCTTACGATACTTGACCGGAGCTCAAATTTTTTTTCTAGACTATAAACCAGTATAGTAATACAAGATTAGAGAGTTCGTTCTATTAAATATTGAGAGTGGTTCACTGGTAGAACTTTTAACTTTGTGGTGAAAGGACTCAGCTAGTTCGATGCCTTTACGTTTTGAAATTTTTTAATTTTAATTTTAATGCTTTTTTTCCTGTATTGGTAATACAATTTATTATCAAAATAGTTAGAAAAAAATTATTTATTAAACATTAGACTGGAACCAAGGAGCACATGCAAACAAATGACGTAGTTGATGTACACCAAAACGAGGCCCAAAGCCCCTGAAAAAACCTAGAGGGGCGGCCGATTTGTAGTCTTCACAAAAATTCTCGATTTCTCGCGCCTGCGAAACCAAATTAGGATGCGTTCTCGACAATTTAAGTAATGATTGATAACTACTTTAGAAGCTTAAACATAGCCAGTTAATAAATTTAAACCACTTAGCAAAGCTAAAAATAATTAATGTTAACACATTGTTAGACTGTAGGACTCAGTAGATATCGCGCAGTAACTTACTATTAAATTAGGGACGATGTACAGATTACCAACAGGATTAAAGACCAAATCTCATTAACTCACTTAAAGTAGCCTCCAGTCGCTGAACTATGGAGCTTCCATAGTTCCAGACAGACCCAGCAGAACTCGTACTTGCACTGTTGGACAGAAACAGAAAGGAACCGGTTGACGACAGAAAAAGCAATGTGTATAACTAGGTTTTATACCTCATCTTTTCAAAAATTTGATGACAGAAACTATATCTAACCTCTGAAATAATTTTGCTATGCCGTTTTGTCGATTCGTTTGCAAATCAGAAATCAAATTCTAGTTTTTCAATTTATACAGCAACACGTCGAAGTAGACTAAATACATTTTTTGTGGGATAAGACAACTCTCTAAAAGGAATAAAACAGCATCTCTTGTGTTTCTCAAAAAGTATTAGAAAACGCTATGACGTAACAGAACACTCAAAAAGCCACGAGGAAACTCGGATTCGCCTTGTTTTTCCCTCGATACTTTCTCGTGCTCTCGCGTTATTGTGTTTTACGCGCAATGTTGTTTATTACGTTAGCAAAATGATTATTTTCATTGTCTATTATTATTATTATTATTGTTATTATTATTATCATTATTATTGCTATTATTTTGTTTGTGCCATTCAGATTTAAAAAACTTAAAAAAGTTTTAAACTAAAAAAATCGTTTTGGTGATGCTTTTTCCTCAGTTGTATACTGAGAAAAGAGAACATCTTCGAAAACGTTTTATAGGCTCGAGTGGCATAAGCAACAACAAATATAGCAATAACAATGATACAAAAATAATAACAGTATGTCTTCATTGGCACATAACATAAAAGAAAACATTTTCCATATTACATAAAATCATGGGAAACTTAAAACTAGCCTTTCATCAATAATATTACTTAATAATACTCTATAGTACTAGTATTAAAACTAACAAAATAAGAAAAAAACTCAAAACTACCATAAAGTAGAAATAAACCGTGGTTTGACTTAAAATACTTAGCAATTATTAAATTTTTGAATTAAAGATAAAAATAAGCTGACAACAAAAGAGCAAAGCACTAGAAACAGAAATTTGTTAGATATTAAAACATTTTTGTAAACATGGTTTTAGCTTTGTTCTTACTTTTGTACACTTGACGTGATTACATCCCTCATTCTTTTCTATCGGTGACCTGTGTTGAACAGAAACAATGGTTTGGTTGACATCCCCATCTTCAGTATCACCAATGTCACATTTATGCTTAATTTTACCAATTTCTTGTTGCTCTAATTCACTCTATTTCTATTCTTAATTCTATTTCTACTTTCTTCTACTTTTCTCTACTTTGTGTGATTAGATGGCTAATGAACTGGAAAACCTTTTATTGTACTAGTTATCCTGAGATTTTCTCTTTTCATTGGCTGATACAATAAAACAGCTGATCCCAAACTTAAGCACTCGACATGTCACTTCCGATGGACGCGTAAGAGATCAAGGTGAGGGATTTCGCGGGTCTTATGAACTTCCACATTTTGCTACCCAGCAGAATACATCAAATACAATAAAATAATAATAATAATAATAATAATAATATTTAATAATAATAATAATAATAATAAATTATAATAACTACATGCAACAACACAATAGTTAAAGACGTAACGAGGGCGACAAAGGCAACGGCATACGCAACGGCATACGCAACGGCATACGCAACGGCATACGCAACGGCAACGACATACGTGATTGGATAGCATAGGATTAAGCAATGGTAACGGCAACGGCATACGTAATGGCAACGGTATATACGCAATGGCAATACAATAGGAAATAGTAAGGGCAACGGCATTTACGTAATGGCTACGGCATGCAACATCTCTAATTATTGAATACAAAAATTGCATGTTAATTTTTACCGAGCTGAAAACCTGCTTACCACTTTTATCTTTTTCCGTTCGCAAAACTCGCTCAAATCGAGCAAGAAAATTTATCATTTATCTCAAAATGAAAAAAAAAACCCAACAAATGGAGAGATATTTTTCATAACTGTCATCGTAGTTAAATGAAATAGTTGACTTACTTGCAATTTGGGCACGGTTTGGAGTTGGTTACGAGCCACAATGTGTTAGCAACTACTTCTGTCTCCGGACATTCGGACAGATCTGAATGGAATTTAATTGACATAAGAAAACGTTTTCAGACAAGTTAAAGCTGCAGGGTTGCAAAAACCGGTTGTGTTGTTTTGTTCAGAGGGGGGCACACGTGCCAACATGTGTGACTAAACTAGTCGTAAAGGACAGGAGAGTGGATGATTTTGTCAAAAAAAGTTCAAAGAAGGCTTGGAAGAAGCATGATTTTCCTTTCTGGCCACAGAAGATGGCTCTAAACCACAAAGGAAAAGTAAGTAAAAAATGAAAGCAATAGAAGATTAACGCCACAGCAGAAACAATTTTTCATCAAGCAATTGACTAGTTTCTGGAAACAAATTGGTTTTGCCACAATCTACTCCTGGGTTAAAATGTTTTAGTTAGCTTCATAGGAGTGTAAGGAATCAGTAATTCGAGAGTTTGCAATCTGTGTAACTCCAGGAAATCATTTCGATTGTTAGCAAAGTGTGTAGTAACTCAATGCCATGTACAAACTCTACAAAGATGTGTCTTACGTTCTCTTGCCGGGAGTTTGGGAAGCATCTCCGCAATTTTATTCAGCCATTTTTGCCACTGCTCACAACTACAAGGTTCGTGGGCATCATTCAGACAATTCCTGTGATAGGTGTAAACAAATACAGTAGGCAATTACAAATGACAGAATATGTATTCCTGCCTTTTTACGTATACAAATAACTATAGATCACGGACTTTTGCAAGATTTATTTATCAATATTAGACATGCATTGTAATGCTCAACGTTAGAATGCATTTGATGACATTGCACTGTAAGTGTAGTGTAAGTATAGTGTAAGTGTAAGTACGATTAAGTGTAGTGTAAGTAAAATGTAAGTATAGTATAAGTATGATGTAAGTGTAGTGTAAGTGTAGTGTAAGTATAGTGTAAGTGTAATGTAAGTATCATGTAAGTGTAGCGTAAGTAAAATGTATGTATGATGTAAGTGTAGAGTATGTTGTATAATGTAAATATGATGTAAGTATAGTCTAAGTATGATGTAAGTGTAGTGTAATTATGATGTAAGTGTAGAGTAACTATAATGTAAGTATTATGTAAGTTTAGTGTAAGTATAATGTAAGTATAGTACAAGTATGGTGTAAGTGTAGTGTAAGTATGTAGTGTGAGTATAGTGTAAGTGTAATGTATCATGTAAGTGTAGTGTAAGTATAATGGAAGTATAGTGTAAGTATGATGTAAGTTTAGTGTAATAGTAATGTAAGTATAATGTAAGTGTATTGTAAATATAATGTAAGTATAATGTAAGTATGATGTAGGTGTGGTGTATAATGTATTTTATCATTCATAAACAAAACGCCTTAAAATGTAATTTCACATAGTTGAATATCTAGAACTTTATCTATTCTAGCGAACCGTTAAGACATTTTTGTTTAGTTTACAAAGTAATTGTAATTCTATTAACTGATAGAAATAAGAAACATGATGTTGCTGTTCATCATTTGGTCGACATGAAGTGAGATTGTAAGTTTATTTAACATTGCCTAAAAAAAAGGGTAACAAATCTAACCAACAGAAGTAATGTCCATTCCCACAGTCCACAATCAAAGGAGCTGTTTCCCCATGCTTTTTTGCGACATCCAGGGATGGTGACGAATCAGGAGGAAGACGAACTGCTCGACCGCATCGTGGCGCAGGACACCACTTGAGATTTGGGTTAGACTCAACAAAAGCCTGCGGATTAAAAAGAACAACAACTCGTTCAGTTAAAATGCCAATATTCTATTATTTTTATTACTACTACTATTACTACTATTATTATTATTATTATTATTATTATTATTATTATCATCAAATTAACTTTTTGATGGTAAACTTGCATGTCCCAACATAATTACCAAGTATTGATCTTTATTGATTAAAAAAAAAGCGTACGCACCGCCCCTCAACGTCCCCGCTCAACCAGGCCCTATATCATTACATCCTAGTATCACAGATGTATACAAACAATTTAAAGCTAGATTTTTACTAAATATAAAAGCAAAATAGTTGCTGACGTAGGTAGGACGCATGAAACTGCGTGAAATTTATAATTTGGTTTCCGTTCGATTTATTAAATCCTGCATACTTATTGTAAAGCAACTTTGAAGGAGCCACCAAATGCAGACTAGCTCTGACCAAAATAAAATAGTAATAGAAGAAGAAGTAAGGAAAATAAGAGAACCAACAATGCTTTAGCACGAGTTTACCTTGATATCAAACTTTAAATAACGTGAAACCATTTCCTTTGACACCAAACTTTCAATGATATCCTGCAAGTGATTGAACATTTACTAACGGTTCTAATTTTCGCAGTGACTATACGTCCGGCAGCCGGGCATAGACGTAAAATTATTAAACGTCCGGTAGTCCATATTTTTGAAATATATCTCCTTAAACTACTAATATTTAATTGAAAATGTTTAGAGTTTATTTTAGATACCTCACGCGCGTCCACACTTGCCTAAATTTTGAGTTTTGTGTTTTACGCTGGCTCTGTACATAGTATGCAAAACATGCAAACGTGACACTGCCGGATATGGCCTTCAAATTACTAAACCTCCAGCAGTCATATTTTTCAAATATATCTCTCTAAAACTTACCCATATTCAATTGAAAATGTTTAGAGTTATTTGGATGGTTCTGGCGCTATTTCATAAATATCTGCTGTGGTTATGTCCGGCAGTGTCTGGCAATAATTTTTCCGTGTGTTTAATTTTCGAATACTCCAGTTTCGAGTTCCCGCTCTTTGATTTGAAACTGCTAACTACGAGCAGTGCTGCTCAAAATTTACGCGAAATTAAGGGTAAGGCTGTGCACACAACTGAAAATATTTCCTAAACTGAGGATCTAGGAAGGCAACGAAATTTTTGGAAAGCTTTAACAGCTCAGTAAATTTAAAATTTTAATCATTTCTTGAATTCATCCTTGACAGCTTTCAAACCTAAGATCTGTAGATTTCATTAGATTTGAAATGTTTTTCACAAACGAAAGCAGAACTCTTGACTTTAAAAGCCATCCCTATTACTGACGCTGTCGCTAAGTTAAATTGCACCATCTGGTTCTTAAAGGACTGTTAGACTGGAATCTGAAAAAGTGTATGCCAGTGTTACTACCATCTTTGTTAAATTGAGTGTTGTTGCAGACTGGTAATGTATATTCCTTTCCAGAATTAAATCCAATTATTGAGAAAAATTTGGTATAACTACGAAAGAAAACAAGGCTACAGGACGGGAAGAAACGTCCAAAATAATAAATTAAAATAAAATTTACAATTTATTTCTTCTCATTCGCCAGTTAGTCGAGTTTCACACAGCCTTAGCCTAGATTCTGTGCACGACACGCGCCCAGGAGGAAGAATTACAACAGTTTTCAAGAACCTCAAAACTGGAGTGATGAAGTCTTGTTAATAAAGTAATGTTCCGTTAGTTGAACTAGGTTAAATCCAAGGTTTGCTATCAATAAATGAGCACCATGCATGCTAACGAGCTCCATTTGAGACACAAAGCAGTCCAGCACAGTGTTCAGTACCATGTAACAGACAGGAATTACAACTTGCTTCTTTAAACACTTTACACAGATTAAAACAAAATGTTTCAATAGAAAATAATCAGAAACTATTGAAAATATAGGAAGTGGTTCAAATTCCACAACTCATCTAGAACATGGTAATGTTCAATCGCATTAATTAAATTTGCCATATTTCAACATACTCTGGCATGCACAGTAACTGACTTTCAAGTTTCCCAACCTGCTGTTAGTCATATTAAACATTTCCACACAAAGTCAAAATTTCAAAAACGAAAATATTGGAAATAAAATTCACCTAATTTGAGTTCTAGTGTGTATTTTGGGCGCGACTAAAAATGTTTTGGAGAGATGTTTTTCCATTCTTTCTCCACTTCTTTAAAGAGAGTTGAAGAACGAACGCAAAAAATCTCTCTAAAATACCTTCGATAGCCCCAAAATTGATTTTTTGTAAAATTTTCGATAAGACTAACTGCCAGCTTGGGACGCCTGCGCTTCAGCAAACACAAAAACATCCCTGAGCTGTCCCATGGACAACAGAGGAAAAGTATTTGCTCCGAAGACATCTTTTTTCTACAGTAAAACTTAAATGGCTTAATTCGATTCAATCCTGGAGCACTTTCGTAATGTGCAATATTGCATCACTTGTGGCAAGTGGCTTTCCAACAGCTATAAATGAAAAAAAAAAACAGCATCCGTATACCATATATGGAAATGTAACAACCAACACCACATGAAGGAGAATTCATGTGTCGTCTATGGAATTCAATGTAATCATAAATTGTTGCAATATTTTTTACTATAATTCCTAAAGTTGCAAATACCGTCATAGCTAAAACCAGTGAATGATAACTTATTATAAAGTATTTTTCTTCAAGTGTTTTATTAAAAATTCGATGCATTTATCGTTACCAAAGTTCGTCAGGTTTACCTGTGGTACCAGGGTGTTGCAAGCGAACATTGGACACTGAATGTTATGAGCGTCTCCTTCTTCTATTTTAAAATTAAGATAGCTGCAAATCACAAGAATAGA
>JAPEIX020106482.1:0-10099 GCA_026122405.2 Zoanthus sansibaricus
CCCCCTCCCAACCACCCTGAACCATGTACATCCTTAGTCATAACTATTTTACTCTGTCTGAATGTGGGATCTACTAGCACGTTTGACGTTTTAGACCTTGTCTGAGCAATGTAGTTGTGCTCTGTACGAAGTACACATGCTCAGACAAGTCCTGCAACGTTCAAGGTGTTAGTACATCCCACATTTAGAGTGGGTTAAATCACATGTAGACAAGAATTAAAAACTGTAATTTTATTACAAAAATGCAAAATAAAGATTACAAGTTGAATAATAACTGTTGTCTTGTTTTCTTAATGAATAAAATAAATTACATAAAAGAACAAATATACGAAAATTCCTTGCGCACTGTGTGCATAATAAACAACAATAAGAAAAAAATTACTTCGAGTTTGCGCACAAACAAAAATTTAGACTTGGTAAAAATTTCAAACTTTTCTGGCGCACTCGAGTCTTAAAACTAGATTCACACAACCTTATATAACTAGATTCACACAACCTTATATTATCTCAGAAGCATTCTCCGGCCTTAGAAAATTGTGTACAGATTAATCAGAAAATGCCGTGTTACGTTGCAACTTTTACTGCTGAAAATGAACATGAAAATTTCAACGGTAGGTTCACAACAGCCATTTAACCAAGGCAAAGCTTTCATTCTAGGAAACAACAGCGGCGTTTTGTAAGCTGAAGTACTGAAAAACCGGTTAGACACTGAATATTATAAAATTTCTTTTCGATGCTTATACTGGGCAAATTATTATACGGTTTTCCCAAGTTCAGACTTTGAAAATATGTTTGTATATCATAACAATATCTCAACTATTTCAAGCTGCAGTCCGGACTAGTTCAAAAGTACATATATGAACGGATTAACTCTTTGTTGAAATTCATCTAAACTTTTCACTTGTGGTAGAGATTTGGCAAGAATTAAAGGCTGAGAATAGATATTACGGAAAATTGTATTATAACATAAATTAGTACGTCTGCTTAAAAAGTATAAAATTATCAAACGTTTTTGATCAATTAATTTGCACCCTGGCTCGAAAGAATTGAAACTTCGTTTAAACGGATAAAACGTCTCGTGCCCGTCTTTATACTAGAAACGAAAACCAGACGAACTACAAAAGTTCGCCCAACTTCGTACAGGCAGATAATACTTCCTCTAGTAAAAAAATGGCCATTTGAAGGCGATAGAATTAGAAACGTAATTGAATAGATTAAATTGATTCTCTTGGGTGAAGAAAAAGGTATGAAATTGCTTGTTACGAGTAGTTGGTGAGGTCCAATGAAGATTGCTCCTTTTGTTCTTCCGATTTTCCAAGATTTGCATATGTATCAAGAATATTCTAGGTCAAACAGTGGTCGGCAAGATAATAACAAAAAAATCTGTACATTTTTTTTCTTTGAAACTTGTTTAGAAGTTTTACCCGGATAATGTATTGGTTAAATTTTTCTGTCATATATAGCATTAGAATTGGAGTAAATAATCTCAACTTTGAGTGGAGATAAAGATGCAAATGTTTTGTTTGTTAAATGAACCTCAATTCAAATGTTCTTGGATATTGCGGCTAAATTTCTTGATTTTAAAAAGTTCAGTTTAAAAGTTTCATATATAAGTGGAATTTTTCATTCAGATGCTTTATAGTAACTATTCGATTCCAAGAAGTCTAATTAGCTGCGCTTTCAACTGGCCATTTTTAGAAAATAAGAACAGCTGTGCTTACCACTAAAAAGGCAACAAAGAAAAATAAACCTCTCGAATTCGTTAAACAGCAGTCTCAATTCTAACCAGATGGACATTTCATGTTTTGTTGCCTCAATTTTTATATATTAACTCGCAACGTACGGAAGAGAGAAGACTTACACACTGATATACCTACCAATCATTCGTAATGTGTTTTTGCATTTAAAGAGTTAATTTACTGTGTATAATATTCCCAAGAACATTACGCCCTTCTTTTGCATACTCCAGGACGCTAATAAAAGTGGCTGTATATATCGCAGTATATTTTTCAGTCAAAATCGGCCGAAGATGAGCTATATTCCTTAAACGTGATCTCCAAGGGCTTTGTTTTAGAACTAAAAAGCTTGAACCTAGCTGAGAAACATATACAAAAAGGCAATCTCGTATTATCAGCAAAGAAGTGAGAGATTTGGAGTGATCATAATATAGAGTTTGCTATCGTTTGATACCGACTGCTTGTGAGCCAATCAGCGCGCGCGAAATAACAAGAATGGTCTTAAAGAAAATATTACGTCATATATTAAACCATATTAGATTCACAGGCTCTGATATGTTTTAAAAATTAAACTACAGGTAAAAGTATCCATTTCATTTGAAATCCAGTTGCCGCTCTCTAAACAGGTCAGAGAGGATAAATCGTCAGAAATAAACGCCGAGTTTTGAAGTTTCGTTGTCCAAACAATATACCAGTTTTGGCAAAATACCCATATCACATGTCAGCTCATCAACTACATCAGTATTTTCAATCCACGTTCCGATAAAATTGTAGAGCTGTGTTTTCACGGATAAAAGTTGAGTTTAAACACTATTTCAATTTGATGAAATTCTTAAAATACAATAATTTATGCTGGGAATTTAACTTAAGAAAAAAAAAAAATTCCAAATGTCTAACACACAAATTGAATCTTCAATGCCATGAAAAACGGCAACTAATCTAGAACTTATTATATGAAAGTGACAAGTGCTTTTCAAATTATATTAATAAAAACATAAAGGAATTCTTTACGCTAAAAACTACTGTCCGTGAAATTGTGTCATATTACACCCAAAGGGATAACATACAAGCATTTACATAATCAAACAAAACTATTTTAATATAAACTGCTTTTATTCCACGTGCTATTGTTTGAATGGCCTATTTAGTTAAAGCTGGTTTTAAGATGTTAAAAAAGCTGGTAGCAGATAAGTCCAGAGTTCAAACACTCTCTAGTTGAAAGTTATAAACCTTTTTTCTTCGTTTATTTTTTTGTTAAAATTAAATTGGCAAAAAGGCAGACTTCCTTTTCAGCTGCGATCAATCATAAAAAAAAATTTTTGTAAAAAAACAACTTTGTAAAAAAGAATTTTCAAAACAAAAAAATAATCGGAAAAAAACAAAAATTTTCAAAGCTGCTCTTTAATATGTTGAATCTGGTGGAAAAATGGTGTTTGTTCTGGAAGAGAAGTCATGCCATGAGTCGAGTTACGAGTCAGCAGTTTTTGGCCTAAGCTTAAGATTAGAGTTAGGTTAAGGGATTGGCTTTAGTGTTAGGGTTACGGTTAGGATTAGAGGGTTATTTCCCTCAGGTTAAACATTTTGACTCATTGACTCATTAAAACTTCAATCTTTGCCGGAATATTAATATCAACAACCAAAGGTGAAAATTCAAAACTGAAACTTCTTTTGAAATTTTTAAATTAGTTAGTTATTCAAGTTGATTGTATATAACCAAAAACAAAAAAAAAACTCTTTTTCCAAAACATTTCTTAATTTTTTGAAGAAAAAAAAAGATGAATTCAAAAGAAAGTCAAGTTTTATACAATAATAGAATCGGGTAACAGATTTTTGCTTGGATAAATTGACTTTAACCATTAATCAAAACGTGATACTAAAAACTAAATATATTTTTATCCTATTAATCTTTATCCAGCAATAATCATGTTAACTTCTATATTTGATCTAATGTTTTTTTTCAATTTGTTGTGTATTGTATCGATCTGTAAAGCTGAGGATTTGAAGTCAGCGGGCTGAAAAAAATAAAAACAAAAGCTAAATCCTTTATAGGAACCGATAATTATTTATGGCCGGGGTGTGGACCGAAGAGAAAGTAAAAGAAAGCCCCCCCAAAAATTTACCCCACCTTTTTATAAAACAACATTTTCTTTACCTCACCATTGCAAGAGAAGGGAAAAAATTTGCCCCACCCTCACACATATTTGGTAATAAAAGCCATGATTAACCCTTTCACAACCAGAGACACATTTTACTGAGTATTCTAGCAACCACCACGATAATATGTCAAGGAGTTAAACATGCTTTTCACGATACAAGCGTAATGTAAATGTAGAAAGTAATACTTTGATTCCACTTTTACTGTAACTGGAACAGACGCCAATTTCCTGCATGACGACCATAGGTTAAAGTTTCTTGTATAATTGTATGATAATTGATTAGATTTTTTCTCGGCTGGTGGAAAACAGCGTAGCTACAACAGAACCTCGATTTAGTGAACTGCCAAGGTACTGAGGAAACAGCAGAGCTTTCGATCCATAATACCAAACTATTATTATCACTGATATGTTTTAAAAAATCCCTGCATACAGACAACCGATTTCTGCATGCTATAGACAATTTGTGTTTCCAAGCTAAAAGAATTGTTATATAATTATGCTTGAAAGTTGTATTTCCAAGCTAAAAGAGTTGTTATGGTTATTCTTGAAACTGTATCATTTTACATTTTGGAAGGTGGCAACAGATTTTAAAATTTTATGCTATTTGATATTATATACATTGCAGTGATTGTGATTAAATGTGGTCTATATCTCTTTTACCCCACCCTTATATGTCAAAGAATATTTTTCTTACCCTATCTAAAACAACTAATATTTTCCAGTTACCCCACCGTTTTCTCTTCGGCCTCCACCCCCTGCCATTAATAATGACCGGTCCCTTACGAGACTATTAGCCCTGGAGCCGGCGCTTATCTCCGGTTTCTGTAGTGTTAAGTGGATGAAAGTCCTTGACTCCCCCTGGACGGGACACTAATCCATCGCAGGTTAGCTCCCAGCAGAAGCTTGTTTTCATTTTACAGACCTCTCGATCGGATGGAGATCTCACATTCAGAGCCGGGGTCGGACTGAACCCAGATATTAAAAACAAAAGAGGCGCCGAAAAAGTACCAAGTAGTGTTGATTCAACATGGTTACATTCACTCGTGAAAAATCTTTCCAACATTGTTATTTTTTATGACAAAAAATGTCACTTGATTTCAGTTGCTGAACTGCAACAGAAAACGAAATAAATTGTATTCAAATTGCACTGTAAGCTTACAAAATGGACTGGCTAAACATATACGATATTCTTCCATTTTACTTGCTTTAGAGATCCGATCGAACCTTAACAAAAACAACTTTGAATTGAAAATCACTTTATCGTATAAAAGCTATAACTTTTTTACATTGCAAGAAAAATGCTGATGTCGTGTTCTTGCGCATGGTTATTTAATCTATATATTTACTTTTAATATCTACCAAGCAGCCGTCATCCATTTTTACGCGCTCTGATTGGCTCCCGTAACTCGCGATATCCAAGACTATATAGTTGATTTTGAGGCGGAAGTCAAAATGACAGGAAGTGCAAGTGCTAAATATAGAAAAAAGGTTTATGTTATATGCTTTGAAAATAAAACTTGTGCATTTTTAAATTCTAAAACATATATCCCCCTCAGGGTCGGTGCCTAGCGCTAGATATATACAGATCAAATTCGAGATTTTTTGTTTCATACAGCGCACGGAGATTCGGACATGTAGTAACTTTTATGTCGTGCATAATATTGATTTATCAAGAGACTCGACACTAATTCTTCGGATTTTTATGAAAGTAAAACGTGTATTTGAGTCACTGATAACTCGCCAAGAAAGGGAAGCTATGCTAATTTGTTTCAAAAAGTTAACTGAAGATAGACCGCACTACGCACTATATATAGCGACCTTCATATCATGTTCTCAAAAGCGCTACGAGTTGAGACAGGAGCCCGTTAGTAGGAGCGTTCATTTATCGCTGTTCACCTTTGTCCTAATTTTCTAGTACACAAAACTAGCTAACGCTTGCATTAGAAGTTCTCCCGCCCCACAAATGAAAAAAGTTGTAATGTCTTAACCACTAAATCAAGTTGCGCGCAAAATGTGCTTCTTAAAACAAACTATTCTACAACTCTATCTTGTTGGGTAGGGTAGGGTAGCTTTGTACAGCTCATATGAACACTCCTTCTAAAGGGCACCTGTACGATGCTACATTACAGTATGATATTACTCAATAACATTACCCTGACTGACAAACTCTTGTTATTTGATTATCAGGTTTGGTTATCTCACGATAGACTGGGCCGATATGCGCATCTTGTTCACGTGTCACTTGCTTGTTCCACCAAAGTTCATCATCTTGAGTTGCTGTTAACTGTTAAAAAATAACCATTCAGTTTTAACCTTTTTTTCAATTTCATACTACTTAGAATTCACATTCATATTAAAGAAAAGCATATTCACCGTTGCTATGATAAAATTTCTTCAAAAAAATGTGTTATCTCATAAATAAGGCCACTTACAAAAAATCCCGGTTTATCATAAGCGCGCACACTGATATTTGCCAGGGCATTGACTTATTTTTTTTCATTTTTTAAATAAAAACTTTTTGACAAAAAAATCGAGAAATATTTTCCATGTTGCATAACAATTAATAGAGTAACAAACCATTCGGCCGGCAGCATATTACGACACTTTATACCCTTTTCTATGCATTTGGGTCACACTCGTTTAACCATTCAAACTCCACCCTAGAAATGTCACTTTGTCCAACTTAGTTTGGTAACTGGTGGTGCAGATTTATTCCCGAACTACTCAGCAGTCCGCAAAAACATTAACTCTTGAAAAAAAAATAAAAAAGTTAAAGCACCCTCCGTCACTGAATTTTCAGAACATTTTGATGATAAACCGGGAATTTTTTTTAAGTGGCCTAATGTCCGTGTTTTTTTGTCATCCAAACAAAGTTCCTTGCGGCGCAAGCTCGACTGACAAGGTTCATTTCTTGCTAGATTGTGTTGTGAGGATGAGGCCTGGAACAAAGGTAGCCCGGTGAACGCTTCGTTTTAGAGCGTCTCGTTTCTAATTCAAGTTTCAACTCTTAACTTCAGAACCCCCACATCTGTCAGTAATTTATTCCTGTGCATTTGTCGTTCTTGAAAAGGGGAGTTAAATCAAGAGAAATAGTTGCGGGGGTATTCCCAAGTTACTCCCATCAAAATCCTATTTCTTTTGCTTTACCTTAACGGTTTGCCAAGAGCAGCTCAGGACATTGCGCCCTTTTCACACTTTGAAATTTGAAGTCGCTGGTTCACTCAACGGTGCCATTTTATTGTTTACAACTAAATATTTATGTTTTAAAGCTAAAAGACTTGCAACAGTTGAAAACTGAATTTTTAAATTCTGTTCTTTGATATATATATTATAATCTCAGAAAGTCTTGATTGAATCCAACATGTACATTTATTAGTATTAGTATCACTTATCTATTTATACGCTATCGCAAAACGCATTCTGTTTGACTACACCACAAGTAATAAATAAAAAAATAAAATCTACGATGGAAAATTATCATCATAGCATATTTAGAAGCACTTTTATTTACCTGTAAAACAATCTCAGTAGTTGGTGCCAAAAACTTTTGTTCGCTCCCCCTTCCCCCAGCAAAAGTTCTGCGTACGGGCCTGAATTCCAAGTAATGCTTTTCAACTTTATAATTTCCTTTTGGTTAAATTAACTAAATGTGTGATACTAAAATAGAGATATCAACCGCAGGGACTCAAAATCAATAGACACCGCTGGTCGATGACATCTACGCAACGATCTGCGGCCGGCTCCTTCGCCATTGACTCGAAGTGCAATGCTGTATTGGTTGGGTCCGATTCTGATCTGCATTTAAATCTTTTACAATTTGAAAAACATGTTGTATTATGATAATTTCAATAAAGCAACTGAGTTAAGTTGACATTTATACATTTTTAGTTTCAAAGCAACGTAAAACCAAAAATGTTCCGGTTGAAGTCTCTTTTTAGAACCAAAGCAACAATCAGCCCAACGTTTGAATTTCAGGCTGGAGTTTATCTTAAACTATAAAACACTTTATCTTACACGAGCAAAAGTTTAGTTTGAGTTAGATATATCAAATAAAAGAAATTCTTATAAAATAACCACTTTTAACTTTATATTCAAATTTTTAGACTAGCAATGTGAAAATGAACCGTGTAGTTTTAAAATCTGAACAGAATTTATTATAATGACCAAGCCTTACTGTCTCTTATTTTCCTCTTTACAATCTTTGTTCTATCTTCATTTGAAGAAGAGCTGCATGCATGAATCCATGTTACACTCGTAACGGAACCTAAATAATTTTTACATTTTGATAACGATGTAATTCCTTATATAACGTGTGGTTAGAAGTACTAAGACTTGGATAAAAGATACTGTAAGGGTGACAATTAGGCCCAGTCCACACGTATCCAGATATTTTTGAATCCGAAACTTTTTCTTTCCGGATACGGCTATTGTCCACACGCATCCGGCGAATTCGCAAGCAAATCTAAACCCGGCTAACAACCTGAAAAAAATTGTTTTAGTAACCTGGACTCAGTTCTGTGTGCAATGCTGCCTGGACAGCCTTTGCAGCATTGGAACACTCTGTTAATCCAAGCCCTTTACACAGGTCTCCCTCTTGTAAAGCAATGATGTGTCTTTCTGGAACATCAAGGGTATTCTGTATCCAATGAAAGGATATTTTAGACAATCGAAAAAGAGTGCTAAAAGGTTTTATATTTATTAGTAGAATAATAATTATAACTGGCAATAACTAATAATTATATCATATGTACAATATTATATAAAAATATATAGAGGATATTACACGGTGGTGCGAAGATATGAATTTTATTTTCGAGTGGTGAAAACAATATTTTACGAGCGAGCGCAGACATGAAGCGGATCACCTTTGCACACTTTCGCAAGTTCTTGAGCACCTTCTTTCTGCAGTGTTTTAATAGTGTTTTACTAAAATTTGTAAGGACACGCGTGTACATCCGGGACATTTGGTACATAACTTTTTCATATCTTCACCGAGTGGAAATATGGAAAATACGAGTGTGTTAGTTTCCAGTAAAACACTATTATCCATATAATAAAATGAGTTATTCCAAGATGAACTGGGATGCTATACAGGAAAGCCTGTTGCTCTTAATGAATGTAAAGGAGCTAAATTTTATGAAGCTAGACCAGTTCCTTATGCCCTACAGTCAAATTATTCACAATTAGAAAAGGAGGCATTTAGCATAATTTTCGGATTGAAACGATTCCGTCAGTACTTACAGTATGTGGTCATTCATTCACGACATCCACTACTTTCTCTATTTGGCCCTAGTAACCCAGTTGCTGCTCATGCTGCTGCCTGTCTACAGAGATGGGCCCTTATCCTTGCATCATATGATTACAAGATTGAATATCGCCACACAACAGCCCATTCTGATGCTGACAGCATGTCTCGTCTTCCTTTGCCTCAAATTTGGTCCCCGAAATGTGAAAAATAATAATGATGTTGATTGCTATTTCCTTGAAACAGAAGTTATGACCAATGTTACTAGTCAGATGATTAAGAAGGAGACTCAGGTAGATCCAGTTTTGTCACAAGTGAATGGTTTTATTACAATGGGGTGGCCAAATGTAATTGATCCTTCACTAGCCCCATTTAAGAACAAACGTAATGAACTGAGCACCCTACAGGGTTGTGTATTGTGGGGTACCCGTGTTGTTGTTCCATCAGCTCTCCAGGAGCATGTATTACAAGAGCTACATGAAACCCATCCAGGAATGTCTAGAATGAAAGCTCTTGCAAGGTCTTTTGTGTGGTGGCCCAGTATTGATTCAGATATTGAAAGAACTGTTTCCTCTTGCAATACTTGCCAGTCTATGAGATCTGCACCACCTACAGCCCAAATTCATCCTTGGATTTTTCCAAATCGACCCTGGTCTCGAGTTCATGTGGATTTTGCAGGACCCATTGGTGGAAATACCTATTTAGTGATTGTTGATGCCTACAGTAAATATCCAGAGGTTGTGAAAATGGTGAATACAACAGGCAAAACCACTGTTACAGTGCTACGGGACATTTTCAGCAGACATGGTCTTCCTGAAATACTTGTTTCTGATAATGGCCCCCAATTTACCTCAACCGAATTCGAGCAGTTCTGTAAAAGAAATGGTATCTCACATCGAACCTCTGCAGCATACAAACCATCTACTAATGGCCAGGCTGAGCGAGTAGTCCAGATATTGAAA
>JAPEIX020106519.1:0-10098 GCA_026122405.2 Zoanthus sansibaricus
ATATACCATAATGGTTAAGCCAATAAAAAGTCTTGCATTGCATTATCCAATGATCCAGTTTTTAATAATACTATTTAGACCACTAATAGCGTAGCCAATCAAAATGCAGGATTTGCATTAGTCCACTACTAGGTTTATACTAATTAGAGTTATCATATACCACACAAATGAATAGTTGATTTTGCACACGCTGATTGGCTAGCTCGAAGGTCATTAGCCAAGTACTATTCATCTCCTAACAGCAGAAGAAAAACAAAATGACTTCTGTTTCCCTTCGATTTCAAAATGTCACAAATGAGTTATATTCTCTTTGGTCCGCTAGTTACTCAGCTTCTGTGCTATGTACTAAGACAATTATTCACCTCTATAGATACATTTCCACTTCGAATTGGAATAGTGAATTGGTAACTGTTACTCGTTAAGAAAATCATATTTTTGATGTAGAGTTGAGTTTGTTGCTCTCCAGGATAATCGAGGATTAGATGATCAAGATCGTTCGTATTAATTTTTTTTTTCCAAAGTCATAAGTTCGTTCCCTGATTCAATGTTAGTCTATTGTAGAAAGAAAAGGAACGTGATCCTGAACTGGAAAAGAAAGTGATTCAGTGGGTGGAGGAAATAACAGGATCCACGTTCAAAGGCGGCTTTGAGGAAGGACTTCGAGATGGCGTCATTTTGTGCAGGTATATGGCGGATTGAAGTTGACGCATCTTGCGTCATTAGGTATAATATACATACTTGTTCTTTTGTTAAACCTTTTTCGCCCTAGCATTGCTAATGGATATCTAACAAGTTGTGGTTCGCAATTAACAATAATTAGACCTCGATGACGAATAGACTACGAATTAATTGCCTATGATACCCTATAGGCCGAATGGGTATTCAAACTCGTAATACATGAGAGGTCTAATTGTTTTCAAACCTACTAATCAGTCAAAAAAGGATTTACAAATTGAATTATCCTTTGATATTACTATTTTGATGCGCCATCTTCTCTTTACTAGAAGGCTAACATAAGTAAACCTCCAGTAGAGTGGCCAATCAGAATGCAGGATGGGTGTTAGACCGATAATAGGTTTATGCTAATACTGAATAGAAATTTTAAATTAAACAATTTTATTAGGATAAATAGTTGAGAAAAGGGGAATTTCGAGCTTGCAGGATTTTTTTTTCTGATCATTTCTTGTACATGACTTTTTTTTTGAAGGAAAACTCTGTGTTTGAATTTCTTTATTATTGTTACAGAAATTCCTTTGTCCGTTGTTTTCAAATACTGGTACTTTTGATAGCAATATGTATGCATTCTAATTGTTTCTGTTGATTTTTCAAAACAAATTTAGTATATTATTATAGAATACAAAATATATAGCATGCAACTCATACTATAAATTTTTGTGTATGTAATAAAAGCACTTACTGTTACAAGGACCGTTGTGTGTAACCTTCAGATGGATCATACTATGTAAGCAGTGATTGTTGTTGGACTGAAAGAAAAGGAAAAGTAATCTAATATATATCAGGGGCGGATCCAGACCGTATCGAACCTGGCTCGAGCCAGGATATTACATGAATTATTTTGCGTTACAATATATTAAAAGGGCAGCCACGGCCAGATTTTCAGCTGGATCCGCCCCTTTATATAATAAGTAAATATCTCCTGCTGATGATTGAAGGAGTGATGGCATGATTTTTTAATATATCCCTTTCTCTCTGTAACAAAAAGATACCAAAGTACAGGAAATAAATACTGTTTTGAAATGCAAAAACCGCTATATGTAATTGATTAATATTTTTCAACCAAGAACACACATTAAGGAATTGCATGCAACATAATACCACATAGTTTATAGTTATCTTTTGGGTAGAGCTACCATACTGCCAATGGCGTGTGATACGTAAACCATATATGTGACTTCTGTTAAAACTGAATGCACGAATTTTTTTCTTTGCCCAATTTCTTGCACGATTTTTTTAAATCTCATTTTCATTTGCACGATTTTTTTTGGTTTTGTCCCCACTCCCATTTCCCCCATCCCCATCAGTTTTCTAATGGTGATTCCTAAAGCACAGTCATTATAACGCTGAATTGATCAATTGAGCTCCATTTCACTTACGTTTGCAGTTTGTAGTTTATGGGTTGATCTAAGCCTATCTGTAAAACCAAATGACCAAAACTGAAACACCATGTTGTTAGGATAACATTACTGAGAAGCTAAGTTATAGATTGGCTGAAACATGCAATGAGGGAAGGCAACGAGTACAAACTGTCAGCTCAATAAAATTTTCAAAAATCCGAAGGATAGATTGCCCGAGCAAAAACTCACAGGTATCAACTACAAGTCAAATGTATCGCCCCATGTAAGGTCATCCAGAGCATTACTGGATGCCGGATGTCTAGGCTCCGGATGCCGGATGCTAAGAGCGTGGATGCCGGATGCCTTCCTCGTGATCGATCCGGATGCCAATACAGAAATTATTTAAAGTTAGGCAGTCGTTTGACCATCGAAAACTTTAAAAACGCTTTGCAGTGTGGTCTCAAATGAAGAGAACAGAGACGCAAGTGGTATTTCAAAGAGATATAATTGATTTTATTCTCGCACATTGTAATACACACAAAATAATTCTTTTTTCTGAAAAATGAATGGCTAATTACGTAGGTCTGTCAAATTATAATAATTCGCTCAGATAATATTTAGTACATAGGAACTTCGCATCAGTACAGTACAACAATCTAATTAACCTTAACTGTTTATTATCTAATCATTACAGAGTTCGTGCTTGTCTATCCAGGATCTCCTTATGACGGTGATCCATACTAAATCCTTATACAGTAAAAATGGAATTATTCGGCTTATAACTATCTAAAGAAACAACTTTGCTCGGGAAGGGAAGGGAAAGGAGGGGGGGAGGGTTTTTACTTTGGGGTAAAAAGGATAGAGATGTTCGTCGGCAAATGTGAAAAATACCCTAAAAAATACCAAAGTGTAAAAATTTTCGTCCCTAGAAATAGCTCATTGCAAAAAATAATCCCTATAAAATTTAAATAACTTCCATTTTTCTCTGAAAACCCCTAAAAAATACCAAATTGTCAATTTTGACCCCTAAAATACACAACGAGCATCCTTATCATAGCAATATAGGGAATATGCTATATCGCCGACTATGCTAGAGCATTACTTACGACACAGTCACACAAGATCGACAAGTCATGTACTTGCACACTGTGTACACGTCGAGTTGCACATTCAGTGCTTTCACTTTCGGAGTCGTCGTCGTCGTCCTCAGACGAAATCTTCGAGGCGTGGTCAACAAAAGAGGGAAGTAAGATCTTCTGTCCACAAAAACCCGCGCCTGGTTAGCCTAATTGGTAAGGTGCCAGTCTATGGTGCGGGAGGCTCAGGTTCAAATCCAGGCCGGACCAGCACTCAGGGTCTTAAAATAATTGAGGAGAAAGTGCTGCCTTTGCTCTAGCATCTGCAAACGGTTAGACTTTCGCGTCTTCTCGAATAAGAACGTTAAACTGTAGGCTCTTGGAGACTTCTGTGTTTATGTGTGAATGTCTGTCATGTGAAAAGTCTCCGTCCACCTTTGAGTGATAAAGATGGTGTTCCTAATTAGTAGGCCTTTGGCCGGCTAAATAATACTTGACACCTAAAGTTGATATTGTTACACAATTCCAGCGGCGGTTTTGAATTCTGCCTCCTTTCCTTTGCATCTATTCCCACTGCAATAAAAGTGACATTGCAAGGACTGCATGTCAGTTGAATAGAGGGCCTGCTGTTCGTGGTCTGTTACAAACAGTTTAATATATATGGCATATGGAATCCTCGCAGCACTCACCTTTCTCAAAGAAATTACTAGTAGTAACTAAAATAGTTTAAATGTATAATTAACAGTTTATAGTGACCGAATACAAAGGATAAATATTTCCTTGCCAGCTTCAGTAATGACAGGGAATTATGTTTAAATGCATGGTATAACACTTTCATGGTATAATATATTTTAAACAAATTAAACAAACTAGCATGCAAACACGAACAATATACTTTATTCGAGGTTAGGAAAAGACATTTTCCTTTTTCAGCGAGAGAAAAGGCTTCCTCAATATACATATAGTTGCTTGTGTAACATTCATTTTATGAAGCAAGATTTCTTGTTTTCAGTATTTGTGTAACAGCTAGCGCTGCGCCGTTTTATTTATACGCTTCAATATTGATATGTCAATATCACGTTCTAATCAATTAGCCAGCGAAACTTAGCTTTTGATAGAATCATAGAATACAAGGCCAAGGTCTTCTAAACTAAACTTCTGTATGAAAATTAAACTGTTGTTTTCTGAAAAATATTTTATTTGCTTTTAGTATCAAGGTGAGGTTTAATAGAATGAAGTATGTTTTTTTTATTTATTAAAGGGATCGAACTGGGGAGCATTTAAGAATGCAGCCTTAAATGTAGACTTTATGTTAATAAATAAATTTAAACGTGCTATAGGAATTCAGTTTTGTTTAATTTAACCAATAATCCAAATTTGCAAATGCAACGTTACATGAACTCAGTAACTTAAAAAGATCATACAACTTTTGTACAATTACTTTCTTTATAATGTAATTGTATGTAGTGTATTCAATTGTCTCTTCTCAGCTATGATAATACGTATATACCTTTGACGTAATGTAGTTAACTTTAGCAGAATAGCTACGCGATCTGTTTAATAAATCTGTAATATATTAGTAACTCAGTTAAAATAAAGCAGTAGCTTGAAGCAGCAGGTCTGTTTCGTCATTCTAGATAATAGAAATTTTAGCCGTGGTAAAGATAAAACACATAATTATATGGAACGTTAAAACCCTATTCAGGCTGGAGGAAGGGAGTGGGAGGGATGGGGGGCTTTTGAGGCCCTCGGGAACTTTAACACTGAATAACTTCAGCACCGCACCCTAAGAGTTATGGTGCTAATATTTGGTGACTTTCCATCAAATTTATATGCCAACATTTTGGTATCAACAACATGTCAATATTAACAATCTTGTATCCATGGTAACCACTTATTGAGAAATACGTTTTTTTCAAATTTTGCTATTGATTATTAGTACTTACATTTTTCAATTGATTAAAGTTTTTTTTTCATTTATTTCTTTTTTTCAAAAGTTTGCTGGAGCTCTATTTTTAGAGGGGTAGGGTGGTGCCGTTTTGCTCAAGTTTTTCCCAGAAGAAAAACTGAATTGTTTAATGTTCAAAACACAACTTTACTTACGTCATTCACATTTATCGCATCCTATGAGAGGCAATTTATATTTTCTGATTCTCAGCTCTCAATTTCTACTGCATTAGTTAGAGAAAAAATATATTAAGAAATCGAAGATGGCGGATCGAAAAAGGAGGATCCAAGATGGCGGATCCTGATATCATAAAAACGTATTTTCAAGCATTGTAATTGGTATAGAAACAATTTTTTTATGCATATTTAAACTTTAATTAAGTTGATATGTTTCTTGGTATAAACTGTTTAATCTGATTAGTTTAGAACTACTAACTAGCTTCCTATGTAGTTCGATGGAAACTGGAGAACTGGCTGTTCTTAAATACAGAAACATCTACTCAAACATCCATGTAACAACAAAGTTTTGAGACAGTGGAAATACGCACAGGTGCAGCTGTGCCTTAGTTGTTATAGTGAGTCAAAAAGTGAAGAGATTCATACGAACGCGATCCTTTTTTGATACCAAGTTTTTTTTTATTTTCTTTGCTTTTTGGTTTAGTTCGTCGTACAAAAGTAATTTGTTGTGATCGTACAGATTTAATGTCTAAAACCAGAACTATTCTTGAAGTAATAGGATTCGGTTATTCAGAAAATGTATAAAAACGTCTATTTTTACAAGCCCGGACTCTATCTTGTAATTATTGTTTTCTAGGAAGCAAGCATAAATGATCACTGTCAACCTAGCACTTAGCTCATACGCAGTTGAACGAGTCTTTTATCGTAATAGAAATTACAAAAAAGGTTTTTGAACGTTTTATACCCTAAAGCGTAAAAGCAGAGTTATTATACCAACTGAGTTTAACATCGCACAATGCTCGTAACGTAATCTCCGATTTGCTTTCTTAAATCTACTTCCTTGTCTTTATATCTAATATTTTTAGCACATGCAGCTCATGCTGCTAAATTAATGTGTACAAGGCAGCCGGCAATGACATTTATTTGGTTTTCTTCTGCGTGGTCTTTGTAAATGACATAGATCATGGCCAAAGTTCCCGTCGCTTACGGTTTACTTGGTGTGTCGACTTGCGATAATCCCGTACTTTGTTGCTAATAGTACCAACAAAATAGATTCTGCAAGCTTGTGGTCAATAGTGTACTTGCCAGACACCTTTCTTTGACTTTTGATTTGGCTAGGAAGAGGATAACATTTAAACTGACCAATGTAGTTCTGAACGATTCCAGAAAGTTTTACACTAAGGTAAACTGGATGAGCTCGTATACTTTTTTCTTTATTTTCGTTAACTAAAATACAAATCCCTAGGCCGTAGCAAGTCTTGAAAACTCGTGGGGGAACAACTTCGAAAATGCGTTCTCTTTAGCAGCCATGTATTGCTGTTTCGGCCTCTAATTCAAAACAATAAGGCACCTTATTCAACGTTTTTATTATTGCTTGATATTTTTTTGTCGTCCGCGAGAAAACCAGGAGGACTTGCCTTAGTTAACTGAGGATCCAAAATTCAGAACACTATTAAGGTGACTTTTGACTTTTGACTTTTGACTTTAAAACCGTTTTAGTGGCTTCAAATAAGCTTAAGCTAACTGCTAGCATACATTTGCAATCAATACATGATCCATGGTTATTGTGTAAGCCACACCCCTCGAGGATTACGCTTTTAAATTAAAAACAGCACATAGTGAAGAAAAAAACTTGCGCGTGCGCAGTATAGTACGTTTACGGTCACGTGAACAACACTGTTTTGCTAAAAAGTTAGTTTTCCGACTTTTTAACAATTTATCGTTTTTATCGTTTATACACACTGTTTGCTTGATATTTTTTTTTTTGTCATCCGCGTGAAAACCAGGAGGACTTGCCTTAGTTAACTGAGGATCCAAAATTCAGAACACTATTAAGGTAAAAATCCGATTTCTGAGTTTGGCTTTAAAAAAATTATTTGAGAAACTCTTGCATGTAAAATAATTGCAAATAAGCCAGATTTATTGTTTTTCTTCAGCAATGTAAAACATCTAGAGTAATGTATATTATTTGTGTGTATCAGTATTTTAGAAACTTCGGAGGCATCGTATGATTAACCTCGCTGGTATTGCAACCAAATTTCTTTGCTGGAAATTTTAAAGAAATCGGTACAACAATTTACAGAAAGTGAATTTTAGTAATTGAATTTGGGGTTTCTCATATTTACGTGATGCGACTCGCCACACTTGCTTAATCAGACTTAACATCTGTCGCAAACAAGTTTGAAACGATAAACCACACCGGTATGTACCATTCTAAAATTTCGATTCTCTTGCGATTTTTTGACATTATTGCAAAATATATTCAAACAAAAAATTGAATGATGAACAACAATGTTTTGTTTTGAGGTCTTGAAATTTTAATGGTATGCGGCAGTTTTTATATTCGGGTGGAAAATAAGAATTTGTAAAACTTCGTAAAATATAATTTCTGAGATCTCTAAGATAGAATAACAAAGTGTCGGTAAAAAAAACCCAAAAAATAACCTCATTTAAAGACTGGTTTTCCTGACAATTTATTATTCGTTTTAGAGAATACAGCAAATATATTTTTATACGCTTCTAGACTAATTTTCTATATTTACATATTTGCATAGATACATAGAATAAATTTTCATTCAGTTGGAATTAAATTTTTCGTCAGTTTACCTGAGAATGTAGTCTATGTGATAACAAAAATTAGTTTATATCGTCAGTTTTTATATTATGAAAATCCAGAAACATTTTGCCCAAAGCGATCGAAGTGTTATGAAAATTGAAAAAATGTGTTTTAAGCCTTTGTGTCTGGTGGTGGTATTGTGACTGATGAAAACGTCGAATACTGAAAACGGAATAAATCACTACGATGAATTTTCACGGCACTTCGTTTATCGTAATTTTTGATAAATTCCAGAATCCGGCCCGGGGTGTTCCGATGATTTTTGGTTTCGCTAGTGGACCCTGTTTTTAAAATCACTGCAATATTGTGTACAAAAGTGTCCTCTAAAGAATTTTTGTTGTTCGACTAATCTGCAAGCTGACAATCAATATCACTAACATGTTGAATATAACTTTAATAACAATACAAAGGGATATAGAGAATCACTTTCTTTAAAAGCACCGTAAAGTAGAATAAACTAAAGCAATATAAAAACAATATTAAACTTCGATAGTTTGATGACACTAACGTTAGGATATCTTTATAAAGGGTGAGGAATGAAAAAATATGTGCTAGATTTTTTACTAGCGTAACAAATTTTAATGGATATAACATTAATTTGATAATAAAAATTACGGGTAGAATCATATTTAAGACAACGTTTCGATGTCCTCACGACACCATCATCAGGTCAAAGTAAAATATTCAACAGACAACAAGAATATTAATGTTCAAGTTCAATTTCTTAGTCCCTAGAGGCTAGGTGAAAAGTTTTGCTTTTATTGAGTCACTTTGAATATTTAGACATGATTAGACAATAACATCTGATATGTTTCATATTCTTAAGAAATGCTCTAGCAAATTTGATTGTCTTCTGTACGAAATGTTCCTTATTCGCAAGCACAAACCATGTCTAAAATGACATCAATGTCCAAAATGATAAGATGGATTTTGACTAATAGTGCACAGATTTCTTCCTGCAAACCAAGGCTTCTTTATATTAATGAAGCATACAAAAAGCATGAGAAAAGTATTGTGAGAAAACGAAGCACCCATAGGTTCTCTCTCTCTTTGCTTTTTGAGTGTTGTAAATGTCATTGTAGTTATTGTATAGAGTTGGTTTGGATGTATACAGTATAATTTTATACAGCTCTGTGGTATTATTTACTGTACTTGTTATAAAATAACAACAAACTACACATTGGTGAGCCATTTTGGTTATGATTTACTTTAATTGGTGGCATGCTTTTAGCACTATATATAGGCCATATATATGTACCAACTGCAAAACCTACCTCCTACAGTAGGTATACGTACAATCTCCAGGGTCGGGTTCCTCAAAACCTGATTAGTGCTAACTCAGGATTAATCTTTTAATCCATGGAATTTTGAATTTACATAGTTTCTTTCTTGGTGAAACTGAATGGCATTTTGTAAGCAACACAGAGTTTTACGAATGAAAAAAGACTGTTGCTGCTTTTTTTTATGTTTTAAAACATTCAGCTGTTGTAACTAATGGCATTTTCTTAAGGGCTCGGCTGTTGAAGAATGAGCAAATAGAACATTCAGTTTACGGCAAATTAGTATAAATTTTATATTATTTCTATAAGATTGTCACATCACTTTTAAATGATAGACTGATTGGATAACATTTTTTGTCTTTTCAGATACTATGACCAGTTAACAGAAATGGAGGGTAAACTTCCTATATCTGAAAATCAGGTAATCTTATATATTCTTGTAATTTATCTTTTTGGGCTGCCAATCACTGATCATTTTGGCACTGAGATACTCAGCAAAGCATCCTGTTCCAGGTCCTTGCAAATCAAGAACCAGATGAGACATTTTATTTAATAAAACTAAAAAAGCTTCTAACGAATAGCAAACTTCTATTTAATGTTAACCTTCTTTTAAAATTCTTTATTTGATTTCAAAAGAGATTGCTTATTCACCAGTTAATGTGAACCCCCACCCCCCAACCCCGGGCATTAGGCGGGGATTGGACTTTTGGGGTTTCTTAACACTGCTAATGGCCTGCCATGCAGGGCTAGTTGAGCTTTACTAATGCCACACCATATGGGGGCATTCCAGCCATTCTAAAAACTTAATTTTTAAGAATGCTTTGCTTTCTGCTACCTTTAACTGCAACTCACTTTTTCTCATAATTTGTTTAACTGGATCTATTGTTTTAAAACCACAAACACATATATAGGGTTGTCTGCCTGTG
>JAPEIX020106657.1:0-10096 GCA_026122405.2 Zoanthus sansibaricus
GTTCTCGTGTCTCTACCAACATCACGCGTGCTCTATTTCGCCGATAAAGTCATAGAAAGTTGTGCTCTAATGCTTAAATAAAGCTTCGAAGAAATGTGTTTTGTTGTTTTTTCGCCACTCGCGACGTTTATTTGTTAGATAATGCTCTCAGTAGAATTAGAAGAGATCAAAGTTGTAGAATTGACTGGTTAGGAAACTTGATGACTTTCTTTGTTATATGTTACGTGTTGTTGTTCTCTGTTTGCCTGTTTAAATATGCACAAATAACAAAAGGCTTTGAAAAGTAAACGAGTAAACAGCCAATAGAAACAACATAAAACAAAGGAACATTCTAATCTTCTTGGAACAATTAGTAGTCAGCAAATTATTTACATCTTTGAAAACAACATGATGGAAACAATCAGGTATAGCAGTGCAGCACAGTACATCATATCAAGTCAACATAAAATTTTTAGTCAAGAGAAAATAGATTTTGGTCAGCCCTTATATATATTTTATTAAAATTGTGGATTATACAACTTCAGGCACACATTTTGTGTGTGTGTGTTTAGTGGCCCACCCATCATTATTGAACATATTTGATTGGTGGCCCATCCAGATGGGCAAGAATTATTTCGTGGCTCCTTCGGCCCTACAGCAGGTACTTTTTAATCGGTTCCCTAGTAGACGCAAAATTTATTTAAAATAGAACGTCTTCGTAAAAAGTTTTGAAAAATAGTGTTGTTTCCGAGTGGATATCAAATTGAAAGCCTTTATAATACGTGTGTGAATAATATTCTGGTGAGTACGTTCCTAAATTGAAATGAAATGAAACTAGAATGCCAAACTTTCCGCTATGAAGAAAGAAAAATTGATTACAATCTTGTTACTTTCATGTAGCTTAACCCAGTTTTTCAGTTTGTAAAACACTAAAAGTAAAAGGCCAAATATAGAACTAGTTTGGACATTTTTTTGATATTAAGCTTTACATTCTTATCTGATTGCTTTGAACTGAACGTTACGTTTGAACTATAGAAAGGTCTTGCAAATTTTTCTATTTAATAATATTTGAAAGCTGATGATATATTTATGAGACGAAACGCTTACTTTTAACGTAAAATGCAAAATACAAACCGGGAGCCATAAAATGGTAAAAAAAACTTACCAAAGTAGCTGAAGTAAGTCATTTGGTTTGCCTGTCTAGTTTCAGGTTTACGGCAATACAATCCATTATGTAGTGATTATCTCTAATGTTGAGATGGAAAGCCCCTTAACACGTTACACAGTTAAAATTAACATATATATGGTTCAGATTTTATCGCGGTAACTAGGTTTACAAAGAATTATTGAAAATCAATTGCAATCTATAATCAGTACTGTGCAAACTCGATAAATACCTCAAATAAATTTGTTGGTTTGTCATTTCTACTACAACAGTATTTTCAGAAGAAATGAAGCCGTACTGAAGAAGATGGTGCTGATAGGAAAAGAGTTGACATATAATTAGATGGTGCTGGTAATTAGACTTTCTGTACCTTGTGTGGCTTAGCGCCCTATTGTTTGCTTCTGGTACTGTTGGTGAACATGTAAATATTAATTGACAAACAATGTTATAATCCATACAGATTGCTATGTGTTTTAGAAACAATAACGGCTCTCTATTTTTCTTTTTTGCTTTAAAGTCTTCTAAGTGTTCAGCAACGTGTTTCTCTTTCAAGTGGCTTGAAAGGAACTTGCGACCTACAACTGCAAAAGCACTGAAACTAAATTCTGAAACGAACTCTTTCATTAAAAAGCAAAAAGGATAAGTTTAATTTGCCTGCGCTCATTATGACAGCAAATATCATAGTAATTAGGATTAAACAAACCTGAAAATTTATTGCCCGTTTAACACAACGGAACTTAAAATGAAAGACTTGATTTCATTTGACCCACTTCGGATTACTTTTGGTTTGCTGAACACCACAAGGAAGACGAAGTAAAGAATATATTAGAAAACTGCCGTAGGTCGAATTTGTTTTCAACTGAAGCAAACTATATTCAAACTAAAACAGATTGTTTAGTTGCTAGATATAGCCATACAATGATTATACTTGTTTCACAGACGAGGTTTTTTCAGTTTATAGTTGTTGAGAATCAGAAAATAAACATTTTACTGGTCACTTTTCTGTGATTTGAAAGTGCACGTGTTTTCTTTTTAACAGAATTCGCAGCACTGATCACTGAATGCATCGTATAGGATTCTAAAAATACTGAAATATATATCTTGCGTCAGTGAATTGACAAAAGAGTAGATATAGTTCCAAATAAATGCCGCAATGCACAGATAAATGAAAATTGTAATTTTTGACGTTGGTAGAAAAGCTTGAAGTCTTGTCCGATTTTAGTATATGGTGTTCTCTTGGTGTTGAACAATTCTATACAGCAGAATAGGACTTCTGATTATTTTCGTTCTTTGAATAGACTTAGTAATAAAACGCATAATAGAAACTAGAAGTTTGAGGGAAGAGTAACGTGCTATTATGATTGTCATTCAAACTTGACCGAGTCTGGAAATCCCAAATAAAAAAATATCGAATATGTTTGGAGAGTATTCAGTAACGACGAACAGTTGTGAGTGACCAAGACTGCTAAGTTATTTTTAGCTTTTAAATTATCAGGAGTACAATTGCAAACTGTACTCTTCGCAATATATAAACTTATATTTTATACATTAAAATTAATTTTAGTTGTATACATCTGAAACATACAGTGCACATATTCAACAACACTAAACTACTTACCTTGTATACCGTTGGATATTAACAAGTAACTATTTCACATGAACGTGAAATGTTTGAAGTTTTTCTTTGAAAGCTTGTGTTCAGTTGTTTTTAAGCAAGAATTAATTGTAAAGACCCATCGATGAACAGCTTGTCGTCCAATCTTAATATTCAAATTGTTTGACAAAAGGCTTTTTTTGCCATCAAACAGTGTAAATTGGCAATGAAAACTCCCAACTTTTGCGTTTTTCCTCGTCTATTTGTTTCAATTACAAATATTAAATATTTAATTAAATACCTCCGGTTCAGCGGAAAAGTTAATGGTTTAGACATGAATTTATATTTCCTTATTCACACTTGATCCGATCTTCCTAGTTCCGAGGCATTACATGGCCAGCTGATGATGGCTTGTCAGAGTTGATTGTTCCTAGAATATTTGCCAAATATGTCATCGCCACCATGTCTATTTTTGTTCAAACTAAATAATGAGAATTGAACACTATAATATAAAAAAAAATTATAATTTAAAAGCATGGCGTCTTCGGAACTAGTGCATCACTCGTTTTATGTGCAGTCACAGTGGGGATACTCAGCACCAGTCTTGTTGCTAGATATTACAAAAATTATAATTTATAATGTTTAACGTTGTCATGAGTTTTTAGTGATTTAATCTTTTTCATGTTAAACTGAATTTTGTTTTACTTATTTGTGTGCGTGTGTATGTGTTTTCAGAACTTGTTTGAGTTTTTAAAACGAGTTTTTGAGAGGCATTTCCTGATCATCACCTTGCCTAGTGTAAGGAGCGGATGTTTCAATTCATTATACTGTTAGCCCTTCGTCGTTTGCTCGCCACAATCAGGGTGTTTCCGAGGACCAAACATTTCAATATGTTACTACTTGTAAAGAATTAACTTTTGAAATTCGGTACACTTTTTTTAACGATAAAAACTGAGCTTTCGGCTCTAACTAGGGCCTTGGTCACAATGACTACAGTCACGCGGTCGATATCTTTTAAACTCCGACACGGTACAGATGAGTCTTCCCTCTAAATTTCAATATG
This sequence comes from Zoanthus sansibaricus, assembly GCA_026122405.2. Classification (NCBI taxonomy): domain Eukaryota; kingdom Metazoa; phylum Cnidaria; class Anthozoa; order Zoantharia; family Zoanthidae; genus Zoanthus; species Zoanthus sansibaricus. Next base: position 3,802 of record JAPEIX020106657.1, read on the forward strand.
TTTTTTTTTAATTACGGTCTTGACTATTTTTTACCGTTTCTTCAGTATGACAAGAAATTGTTTTCGGTCATATTTGTTCTGATTAAGATATTCTTTGTCCTCAATACAGTATTGTTAATACATTTAATATTCTGTATAGGTTTTACTTTCAGTTTAGAAAGAGCAAGTGAAATTTTAACGAACATGAATTCAAGAATTCGAACTTGGAAAAATATTCTGTTTTAAAAAATGATTTTGTGTAATTACTCTCAGAAAATAGATTTTATTTCACTGTGTTTGCTCTTATTCCAGTCAATAAAGAACTGTAATCAATGGGCCAGCAGGCGTTTTGAACTACGATGATTGGTGAAAAGTACTCCACTATTTCTGCAAACACATTTCGCTTGTCTAATTACAGAAATTGTACACAAATTTATGGCAGATCAAGAGAAACTTTAATGGAACTTGTGAAAAGTCAAGCTAGTACTGAGTTGAGAGTCACCTGGCAACCTGGATTATACTTCCCCTGAACAAAGATGATCTAAAATGCAAATAACAATGTAATAAGAACAAATTTTCGCTTAAGCGATAAACAATGGCCATTCCTTGTGGATATTTATTCATCTCTTGCCGAACTCCATCATGTTCAGTTGGATTTTTCATAATCATTTAATGTTTTTGTAACTTATTTTACAGTAAAAAACACTTTGAAAATGTTTGTTTTTCCATCCGGATCTTCTTTGACATTCTCTAATAGCAGAACGTTGAAAACATTTAAAGGAAAATGAAAGTCAGACTGAATAAATTACCTTTCCATGTGTTTCAAGTTGTTTTAATAACGACATAGAATCATGTTGAATCGAATGTTGTTTGTTTTTTCTCAGTTATTTTGGAAGCAACAAATAAAGTTTTCATCTTTTATGTTTTTTGTAAACAATAACAATAACATGGCTACCGCCGGCGCGGCGGTTGCCTGTGACTATTGGGGCAACTCATGTCTTAATATAAATATACTCGTAAAGCACTTTGAGGATTAAAAATGTAAGGCGAAGTAATCAATTGAACTTCATCTTACAGACTTTATGTGTTTGCTTCGCCATTGGACCATGTTGCTAGGAAGTCACGTGAAGCATAGGAACAATTAATGTTGCCATTTTAAACACTCGCCATGCAAGCACAAACTATTCGTTAAGCAATACTACTTACATAAATTGGCTCCATTATTGACAGTTTTAGTAAATGTTTTTTATAAAATTTTGTAATTGCAGATTCTCACTGGACCTGTCTGCTGCAGTTGTAATGGCATCTAGTTACAAGCTTGTTCAGTCATTGCTGAAGGGACTCGCGCTGTTTCAATGTCGGCATAAGTTAAAATTTTGTTATTAAGCCTACTTATTGTGTTCTCGGATACCGGCTTATGTTGCTTGTCAGTACGCAGTAACTCTTTTGTTAAATTTTGATCAATACATGTTTTTTATGAGATAGTAGGTTCAATCTGATAATACAAGCCAGGGGCAAACAGATCTAGATCTGACGCAACTTGTCGCTTTTTGATGGATGTTTTGAAAAAGTACTTGTTAGGATAAGTTTACTTATCTCTACATCTACAAACTCTATACACGTGAGGATTGGGAGAGAGTTTTTTTAAGTACCGCGATGCATCACATTTGCAATAAGGATAACTAAGAAAAAATTATAGTGACCTAGAAAAGTTTACTTTCTTTTGATATATATGGATGGGACGGCCACACAAGTTGCAGACAACCTTTGTGGTTCCATCACCTTTCCTGGATGGAAGTGCAAGACTTAATCGAGGATATACAGGACCAATGACCAGAGGAGGAGATTGACAATGAATACACCGTAGTGCTCAAAAAGTTAAATTCACATTTCAAAATGGAAGAAAATATTCCCTACAAACGCCATATTTTCAGGCAAATGGTGCCAGATGAGGGAGAGACTGCTGACCCGATTGTCACTCAGTAATGTAAACAAGCTCGACGGGCTTATCGAAACCCTTGGAAACCCGGAACTCATTATCACACTTGAGAACGCCTTGAATCAAACACGCGGGTGTCAGTGGCAGCCCTTAGACAGCGAGTATGACGGATCAGTTGAAGTGAATGTTAGCACACCCCGTCGTGGTGAAACCTTTTTGGTGACGGGATTTGTGTGTCTCAATGTCCCTTAGAGCAATGCCGGCTGGGATCCTGGATCCCTGGTAGGTAAAACATTGCCGGATTGATCAACGGGTAGAGGGCAGACGAAGATCAGCTTCCCTCTCTTGGATTTGGTATTAAGCTAATTACCTATTCCTGTAAAACCTCCATGATTGAGACTGGATCGAGCATGCAATTGGGAAAGGCAAAGAAACAACTAAAACGTGAGGGAACTCGCACGTGGACGATGATTTATGATCAACTAGGAGAAGAGTATGGGTCAGATTAAACAGCACAATATGTTGGTAATAACAGTAGACATGAGCGCCATTGCACTGGAGAGAGTCTTGGGCAAACATGGTTTAAGATCAGGAACGACAATTGAGATAGGTTGATTAACTTTTTCGATTAACGATTAACGGTCAAGTTATAGCAAGAACATTATTCGCATATAAAGATATTGATAAACAAACGTGAGTTTCACCTGATATATAGTAAAACTGTTAATCATATCGAGCACACAATGATTAACAGCAAGACTAGAGTCCCTGCTATCAGGTCACTAGGGCATTTAGATCAGCCGATATTGGAAGCGATCATGATCTGATGAGGACAAACAACCAAATGAAGCTCTGCAAAGTTTAAATAGCAGTAAATAGGAGTAAATAGCAGCAGCAAATTATACTTGTACCTGGATTTGAGTAAAAAGTTCAGAATCCAGCTAAGGAACAGGTTCCAGCTTTTAACATCCGAACCAGAAATGACCAATGCAATTGCGAAAAGAAAGAAGACCCAGGTTCAGATTCAGATTTATTTCAACTCAAACATTTATAATGTTTACAGTAGAACATTTTACAATAAAAATAAATGTAGAGATTTAATGTTTCGACGTCTCGCTGGACGTAATTCTCAAAATGAATTTATTAGATGAGAGTATGATAATTATAACTGCAAAAAGTGTCTGAAGGGATTCATGCTTGAATAAAGTTTAACTGCTTTTACAGAGTTTAACTGTTTTCATTGTTAACTACATAAAGACCTTCGCACGTACAAAGTCTGATTGCTTATCAGTGCGTGATGGCTTGATCTTGTGTATAAATAGCATCTCGTATATTAAACAATCGAACTTCGAACGACATAAACGTTTTTACATTTTGAAGAACTTTCGCACTTCTCTATTAAGAGCAATAAGTTACTGAGCCTATATACTGAGCTGTTGCTAAATTGTAAGCTAGCTATCTCAGTATAAACCTACTAACGGTCTAACACGCATCCTCCATTCTGATTGGCTACTGTACTATAGAGATCAATTTGTGATAGCCTACTAGTAGAGAAAAGATAACGGATCAACATAGTAATGAGTACCGTTTGCTATAATATCAGAGGATTTTGTCGATAATTTGTACATCCTTTTTTGACCGATTAGTAAGCTTATACTAAAACAATAAGACCTCTGGGCCTTATGAACTATGGGTTTAAATAGCACATTCGGCCTACGGCCTCATCAAGGTCTATTGGCTCGCAGTCCATTCATCCTCGAGATCTAATTGTTAATTAGACGCACTTCTCTCAGTTTTAGTAACACTCGAATTTTGCCTTTTGTTTGCACAGGACGAAATTGTGCATTTCCGCACACGTATTTGTGACGGAAGTTTGACGTATGTTCAAACTTCCGTCGCGGGATATATGTGTTTCCGTCAACGGAAATGCAACCGTTCTTCACATTTCCGTCGGGACGGAAGCGACGGAATGGCACACAATTAGTGCCCTTCCGTCGTATTTCCGTTGTTCGGAAACATATAAAAACGTCATATATCCGCACGTCTAACACGTATTTCCTTCAAATTTCCGATCAATTTTGTTCAGATTTCCGTCACACTTACTTCAATTTTTCGATTGCAGCTTTTGTTCGAATTGAGGGCATAGTTTTTATTTTTAGGCTTTTCTTTTCGACTTATTTGGGATTCCGTTTAGAAACCTGCGTTAAATGGGTATTTGCTCAGGACTTTTAATTTTATATTATTTCTTGCATGCATATTTCGCCAGCGCTGCTCGATAAACAACGAAACTTTCGTAAATCGTTAACTTTTTTTTTATTAAAAACGTTTGCTTAAATCTACAATGTATACGTAGTTGCTATTATCTTTAATCTTAAGTAAATATATTTACAAATAGTAGTGTTAAACCAATATACACTCGTTCTTTTTTATAAGAATATCGAGACTGAAACTTGGGAAACTTGTGGAATGGTTAAACCTGAGACTAAAATTGTGAAAATAATATAATTTCGAGCGTTGAGAATCTGTAAATACAATATAGCGATATGTTTTTACTTAACTGCATGAAATTATTCCTTTCTGTTTCTCAAAACGGCAAAATATATAATTATGTACAATGCAACTGGACTAAACCGCAAAATTTTTCATGATAAATTCTTTCTTTTTTTTGAAACAAATAAAAATGGCCAAGAATCGTGTGCCATGACACGTTGAATCAATTGCAACCGACTGCAACAAACTGCGATGAAGACATGTAATGATACCGCAACGTATCTTATAAGCTATAACTAAAAAAATTACAAGAATATGTTCAGCCAAAAATCGGCAGAAAAAAAATAGGACTATTCATCCCGGGCTGGGAAAACAATATTCTTATAAAAAAAGAAAGAATGCTGTTCGTTTATTCGAGGCTAAATAAAAAATGTCTAAACTACAAAGGAATAAAAGGTAATTAAATCTTATTGTTAACTAAAGTAAATATCAATAAAAGTCCAATTTTTAAAAGATGAAATGTTCTTATTCGCCAAAAAGGCGGACAGCCCATAGAGCCTTCTGGCGGCATTCTGCTTGAGAAATCCTCTGCCTGGCAAACAAGTGCAGCAGTTCTTTTCTGTTTGGCAGACATTGATGACTGATGTTGCCTATCAATTTGATTCCATTTGAAAAACACAATACGGCATTTGCCTTTTTCTTGTATGACGGCCGCAGTGGCGTTTCCTCGATGGTTTTCTTCTCTTTTCCAGTTTCTGTTAAAAGAAATTAAATTGAATTTTACAATCAGCGTCTTTAAATTTAATAAAAGAACGAAAAGATAGCTATTAATTTCACTTTAAAATATTTACCACAGAATCACAAAAAATTCGACATATAATGAACAGGACTGCACTTTTTACATTGTGCTATACAAAAAAGAACAATGGTTTATTTGGACGAATTAAACAGACCTCTTGGTACAAACTCTTTTTTTATAATTCTTTGTTTTTTTAAAAATTTTTAGAAGAGATTTGGCGTTTTGTAACTTGACATCAGCAATTTTAGAGTTTAAAAATATAAACATTACTTTTAATGTCCAATTTTTGCTTGCTTGATTCCATTAAGGAATCAAAATTAATTAAAGTTTTATTTCCGCCCCAGTAACTGTTAGCAGCAAAATCTTTATTTTTAACTATTTTTATTAATAAATAAAGTCGACTTAAATAAAAGGCCAGAGTCTAAAATATTTCTTCATTGCAAAACCCATTGTTTGGATTTTTCACTTAAATTTCCTAGTGAGAAACAAGTTCTATCAATGAAAATACCAAAAATAAAGAATTTTCATAATGACCACAACGTAATATTGGAAAATGAAGAAAATTGCTCTTGAATGTAGCATGGCTTCATTTTTAAAATTATTTTTAACTTCTGAATTGTTTTGACAAGAAAATGCAACAAATGGGGTGCTTATCATGATCTCGTCTGTTTTTACCTCAATCATTTAAACTAAAGTGTTGTAGAAAAATAATAATTACAAGTGTTTAACACATTTAAATACATGGGTTTTCTAAAATATTAGTAGCACAATGTACAACAAATTACATTGCTTTAAAATTTAGTAAAACAACAAGCTGAGCTACAGTAGTTGAACAAAAAATGGACATGCTTGACTGTGCTTTAATCAATATGTTAAATTTCGTATTGCAAGTCATCAAAATATATCCCAATCTAATAATCCAGCTTGGTTGGAAAAACTCAAGGCCCTGGGGAAAGGGGGAACTCCAGTTAGCAACAAACGGGGATGATTGTAGTATCAGGGATCTGGTATCTTTTAGGGTGTATAAGAGATTTTTATGCCACCAAACTCTAAGATGGTAACTTTTAGGTTATTATTTTAAGTTCTAA
>JAPEIX020106687.1:0-10093 GCA_026122405.2 Zoanthus sansibaricus
ATTATTCCATTAGCGCTTGTTGGATATGTGATGATTATAGCCAAAGAGGCGCTACCCGCCTCGTTGGCTATTTACCATCTCATATCCAACGCGCGCTCTTGTAATAATTGTTAATTATTTTGCTCAAGATGATTCAGGTACTTAGTAACATATTTATTTTTTTAATCATTAATTAGAATCTTTCCACTGGCTCTTTTTCGCTCAATTTTTTTTTCTTGGTTCAAAGGTTATTTTGCAAATATAGTGAAGACCTTTCATAAGGGTTTAAGACATAAAGCAAAAGAAATCATTTTCTCCATTTCGCAAAATCTTAATTTTCAGAAGCACGACAAAGACGAGCTTCAAACAGCAGAAAAAGAAGGTAAGAAATCGTGATCATTTCAAGTGTTTTATGATGCATAATTTCAATCTCATATTTTGTTTTGTATCCAAGATCTTCGGGCTTTTGAAGATTATTCAAGTATGATATCTCGAATGGAGAAAGTGGATAAAACGTCTGTAAATATTGAACAAAAGCTGAAACAATCGAGCAGTAAGTGACAAACTATGTTTTTTCCTTGCTCAGTTTTGTTTACAAAAACAAAAAAATTATGAGCTCGAGGATGTGATGGCTTTCCATCATATATCTGATATATGTACCCAGTGTATTAGGGCTCGATTCTAACGGCAGCCAACTAGCCACAAACTAGTAGAAATTCAGTTTTGGCTTGTAGATATTTTGTTTCCACAAACCACTTTGGCCAGTAAACAAATTACAAGTTTCTGTCTTTATCAAGGTCTCAGAATTTCAACGAATGGCTAGTGAAAGAAAATATTTGGCTAGTACTTTTAGCATCAAAGTTAACACTAGCGTTTAGGCTGGTAAGCTGAAAAATTAAAGTCAAGCTCTGTTTATAATTACGCTTTATTACGTAAAAAATACTTGGTTAGAAATACAGCTTAAGTGAAAAAATGTTAGGTTTTAAAGACTAAATCATTTAAAAGACTTAAATTAAATCTTAAAATTAATTTAAAATGTTTTACAGTTCGCCTTCACAAGCTAATGGTGACGGTTATGACTATGTTCGATCCCAACACATTGGAACTTCTCAACAGCAAAATGGAAGAGTGCGAGTCATGTCGGAGAACAAATCCTTCTATTACTCAAGACAATATCAGTCAGTTCTGATATTTCGAAATAGCGTTTATAACTGAAATCTTTACAGTGTTTAGTTTATCTGTAATCTGTTATTTTTTCCAATATAAAGCTGTAAATTTCCGAAAATTGTTGCATTCTCGTTGCTTAGATCAGCTTAAAAAACTATTTAGGCGCGTTGACGGGGAGATAAAATGCGTGTTTTAACCAGTTAACTCTAGAATGCATTGAATTAATTGATGACTCCCGTATAGGTATTAGCCCGCACAGTTTGTTTTATTAGATTAGAGCTAAATTTTCGCTTATTTGACAAGTTTTGCAACGAGCGAGTCAAATGTACTCTATCCGCGTTGCCAAGGAGTCGGTCACGCGCTTAATTTCGACTAATCAGTGCAGGGTTGGGGTTCCGCTTTCGGATAACCTCGACAACGCCTTCATTGCTATCTTCTGTATTCAAAAAAGTTAGATAGTTCAATAGGTACATGCCTAACTAGAACATCAGAGCCGTTATTATATACTTTTGCTTCTCTTTTCTAGTTCTTGCACACATATATTTTCTACTTTTCCCATGATATCTGTTGTAGATTTTTACTGAGATTAGAGCACGACCTCCTGTGAGAAATATTTAAAATAATCGCCTTCCACGAATAATTGCCTCCTGTCAGTCTTGTTGGGGCCAAATTAGAAATAATCGCCCCGGATATTATTCGATGAAATACGGCAATATTTTTAATGCGTTTGCTATTACACGTTGCTTAAATATACTGTGAGTGTGTCACAGAACGTTTTCGTAATTTGAAATATTTTATCTCAGCAGTAATCGTCAAAAAATCGATTCACCTTCTCTTTTCGAAACAACAATTCTATCTTTATATTTAAAGCGTTTTATCGCACCTCAGTACGATTCGTTTTGAAAACCTCTGGGCATCGGTGAAAACGTAGCATAATCGACGTGGTATAGTATTTTTATGTCCTTTTTTATGTCTTTTGATAACTCGAGAACTATTCTCTTCACAAGTTTTCATGTGACACTAAATAACGCCTTTAAGGTGAAACTGAATTAGAATTCAGTCAAATTTGAAATCTTGAGGATTTGGAAAAAAAAGGAAGTTTGAAGACAGATGCCGAACTGTATTTCCTGACTGATGGGAGGTGTTGCTTTGCCGGTTAAAACTCTAAAACAAACTCTGAAACATCCCTAAAATTCTTTCTGCAGGCATTGGTAAGATACGTTTAACTATAAACAACAGCTTGATAAGATTAGAAAGGTAAAATCTATGAAAATTCGAAACACACTCCAGCTTGTTATTTCACATATGCTTAACATTTGGTATAATTCAGTTGATCTGAGCCTCATGTCGTAAGCGAAACACACTCCAGTAGCATTAGGCCGCACTTGCATTTCAGAAAAATTGGGCCCTGGGAGTCCTCACGCTAACCAACTTAACTAATCATAAGACTGCTACGTTGCCAGCGTGGTGGTCCCTGATGGTGTAGTGGTTAGTACTCCTGACTAGAGAACAGGGAGACGTGGGTTCAATTGAAGTTAGATCCTTGTAAGGGACCTTGAGTCCTATTATCTTCACTCCCTGGTACCTTAATAGGGCCCTAAATGTTGTAAAATAAAAAAAAATAAAATAAAAATGAAACAAAATCTCTCCCCAACGTCGGGGTCACTCTCTTTACCACATTTATCACATTTACCACATTTCACACAACACTGAATTTGCCATTACTCGCTTCCCTGTAACTTCAAAATAAACACTGGATCTAACATTCCTTTCCCTGGCATAAAACCCAATTGCATCTTGTTCACTTTTACCATAAACCGCAATCTCTTTTCTAGCACTCAAAAATTCTACAATTTTCATTGCATGCTCTAGCGACTTCACACCCCCCCCCCTATATGCCCCCCAACTCATTGCATCCCCTTTCCCCTTAAAAATAGGTACCATAGCACGCGGTGCTCACTCAGCCAGCATTCTTTTTCCTTTGAACACACCTTGACACAGCTCCACCATCACACCATTGCCCGGCAATCCCCCCACTCGCTCTATCATTTCAACACTTACTTCCGAGGATCCAGTAGCCTTTCCCACTTTCATTTCTCTTATCGCCTTCACCATTTCTTCTCGACTAACCCTCCTATTTGGCCCTTCCACTGATTCTGCTTTCACATTTTGATCCCACTAATTCTCTTCATTCATAATTTTTTCCATGCGCTCTTTGCAGACTTTCCCTCACTGAAATTCAGCCTACCATCCTACCTCTCATGCCTCTTCCTCCCTCCCATCTTCCCCATGATTTTTCATAGACTTCACAAGCTTAAACACTTTGTTCGGATGCTTACTGATTTCTCTCAGCTCTCGCTCCACAGCCTCCTTTATTGCTTTCGATACTACCTTCTTTACTCGAATTTTCATGTTCTTATATGTGGCCTTGTTCGCCTCAGTGTCACTTTTACACATCTCCATATGTGCATCCTTTCTTGCTAACGCTTCCTTCACATCCTTGTTTCACCACCATGTGCCAGGGTCAGGGGTTGCACCTTTCTGATTTTGGTAAGTAAGTGAGGCCCACCACAGCCTTTGTGCTGGCTGGCGCCCATGTTTTTGTACTGTCATCATGAGGGTTTTATTGGAGCATGATTTTTATAGCCACATGCCCTTGCCGACGCCAACCACAGTTATCGGCTGTGGGCGTAGCCCTTTTCTGACCAAAAACAAAACCTGCAAGGCAACAGGTGGGACTATTTAACCCATAGATGGGACCCTAACAGGTGCTACCACTCTGGGTAAGAGTGGACCTGGGAGCAATGGTAATTAAGTTCCCCAGAACTCCGAATCTCCTAATCTGGACCCTTACCACTAATTGCAGATTAAATTCATACTAAGGATAATTTAACTTAATTTATTAGATTATAGTATTATAATAATTATAATATAAATTAGATTAATAGATTTAGTATTAATTTTTGTATCTTCACAATATTTCTAGTAGTAATATTAGTCATACCATTTTTTTAAGTTAGACATAATGCCTTGTTTACTTATCGCCTATCTTTTTTTTTGATCTAGTATTGTAAATTTAACTTGTAAAGGCCACCTGTTTCAATTAGCCCTTAAGTTATCAGAGGTGACTTGCACTCTATTTTTTAGTACCTTCTTAATGTAACTTATTTTAAAATGTATGTGTGCAAATAAAGTATTGTTATTGTTATGAGAAAAGCATAGGAAAGGTTAATTTAGGCTTCAACAGGACTCGAAACCGTGACCTTTTTAATGCAGTTCTCTTACCAACTGAGCTTTGAAACGATAACTCTTGGGAGCAGGTCCTTTTTAGTTGTGGATACGCGAAGCGTAAGAACGACTATTGCTGTGGGTTAGAATATGCAAATTTGTCTTGCTACCAAGATGTGAAACGCAGTTACTTTTTGACAGCTAGCTCTACGAAAATTAGCCAATCAGTGGGCAAGACCTACTTAGCATATCAAGGGCAAACAACATGGCAAGGAAAGAAGGATTTAATTCAGTCTTAGGCTTTCAAATTTATTAGCAAGAAATATGACTAGATTTATCTGTGACCCGATTGATGCCATTTATTGGTAATGGTTCGAAGAAATTGTGCAGGGAACAAAGGAATAACAGTCTTGTTCACCGAAATCTGAATTCGAGAAACCATTTCTTGGTGGCGAGTTTGTTCTTATTTATAGACTGATAAAGTGTATCGGAGTCTTAACTGGGAACTAGAATGAGATTCGGAATTTGGAGTTTTGAGCCTATGCACAAGATTAAAGAATTTCACCTCGAGGCGGGTAGATTCATGGTTGTTGGTAAAGTTCGACATTATTCTCATTCTTGCAACTATATTATTCTGACCTCTCAATCTTATGATATTTTTATATGATGAAAACAATGAACTGAAGTTGCTTTTAAAATTGCTCAACACTGTTACTGTTTGTCAAAACATACTGTTTCATGTTAAAACCGGATATGTTTTTTGCCGCGGTGTTATAGTTCGCAATTCGCTAATTATTTTGTATTCCTGACTGATGATCTGTGCAGATTATAGCAAAGCATTTGACTCCGTTCAGTTCAAAATTGGTGGTTACTAAAATCACGACCTAGGCTTCTCTAGGCAGTTCCTACTCTGGATAATAGACTACCTCACGCAAAGGAAACAATTAGTGCAGATCGATGATAGGCACTCAGAAACGGCAGAAGTGAAATTCGGCATCCGTCAAGGCTCAATTATGGGTCCAGTCATCTTTAATCTTTATGTCGTCATTCTTCAGAATGAGATGGACTGTGACTGTTACCAGTGTGCTGACGATACAACGTTCTTCATCCACTGGAAACAGAGTGAACTTGACGCCTCAGGTGACGACTCTAATAAAACCATCACGAGACTGAGAGAATACTCCAAGGCATGCAATCTAGCGTTAAACACAAGCAAGACAAAATGGATGCTGATCTCAACCCCACACATGGTATGACACCACAGTCTAGAAGAATGCCAACTCCAAATAACCTGTGGCAACGTGCACCTCGTTAGATAGGATCACGTGCACAAAGTTATTAGGAGTTCACATGGACCAGCATTTGACGTGGAAGGTGCATGTGGACAAGGTGCTACATGCATCGTACGGAACTCTGTCTGTTCTTCGTAGACTCAAGAACATAGCCCCATTTCTTGTTAGGAAGCACCTGGTGGAGAGCTTACTACTCTCAAAAGTCAACTATGCATGTACTGTATTTTACCCCCTTCCAGCGTATCAGATGAAGTGCCTCCAACGCTTACAAGGCGCATGCGCTGGGTTCATTGTAAGGAAATTTGCGGGAGTTGAAGATGTCGTTAAGTTGTCCAATATTTCGATCGCCATTCCAACGTAATCAAAGCTTTCATGTGTGGTTGTTTTTTAGTTTATATGAACAATATTTTTTGTTGCTTAAAAAGAAGGGTATGACCAAGGGTAGTTGAATTTTGAACGTGTAACATGTTAGGCACTGCAGTCACGGTATTTGTTTACTGGAAAAAATTTCCAGTTTCTTTCCATTGAGCGTAGAAATAATTTGTAAATCTTGCAAAGATTATAAGATTCGACTGCAGTGGTCTTAGCGCGTAGAGAGCTTCAGAAGTGATATATTTTTCACTGTATCTATTGCAGTTAACAATATCCATTCTGCAATCGTTTATTAGGAACTCGCTCTCAAAGGTAAAGACGGATTTTACAAGGGTAGGATCGCTGAGGCAGTTGTGGATGTTGTGCAAAAGCACGGTGGCGTTTTATCTGCAAATGATTTAACCAGTCATGAGAGCACTTTTGATGAGCCAATATGTACCAACTATCGGGGAATTAATGTTTGGGAAATGCCTCCAAATGGGCAAGGTATAACAGCTCTTATTGCATTAAACATCCTGGAAGGTTTTGACTTGAAAGGTGAGAAACTCTGAGTATTCATTTCACATTAGATGCGTTTTCATCTACAGCAGTAGAAGCTTGTAAATAGCACTCTCTGTCTCCCAAACAGCTGAGAGTTCTAATTTTTGTCATTAAAAACAATACTGAAAATGGTCTTTATCTAAGATAGCCAATAAGAATGTAGGATTGTAAGCGGCAAGCCAAATGCTGCTTGAAAAGGTTGTTTGTTGAAATCCGCTAGTTTGTTGATACGTAACAGAATGGGTGTATTTCTTGTTTTTTTAGGACTCATAAATTGTAACCTTGTTTGTTAGGCATGGATTATCACTCTGTGAATCATCTTCACACAATGATCGAAGCTGTACGGTTGGCATTTTCTGATACCCAGTGGTACAATGCCGACCCTGCCCATGTGTTTGTACCGGTCAACAAGCTGCTATCAAAATCATATGCCGAAAAAAGGCGAACTTTGATAAATCCAAACAGGTTGGAAAAATAGAATCATCTATTTTAGAGTATGCCATTAATTATAATTAAGTATTATCGGTTTTGTATTTACCGTTCGGCCTCTGGGAATTTGCGAACTTTTATTTTGTTGCTTTAGCAGCAATGTACAATATAGACTCCACTTTCTAATCAAAAACAAAATTAATTAAAACATAACTCCACATAAGACATTGACGGCATAGTCGATACTAAAATGTATGTTTAATGGTTTAATAGAGCTTGGAGGGCTAAGTTGATGTTTTTTCTAGGATTTTGTAATCGAGAGACTCGTCAATCAACAACGCAACACCCCCGGGTGACAAGGGTGCTGGAACATACCCAAAAATATAACCTTGTATCTTAAATACGTCTGAATTTGAGTTGGTAATTTTTATTTCAGATATCCCAATTACATCGAAATGAAAGTCAATTTCTGATAAGAGATGAGATTTAAGATCTTCCAAATTATATACTTATACTTCTAACGTTGTTATGAAAGGCAGAAAAGCTATATTCTATATCAGTTTTAGTTAAACTATTTTTTCATTTGTTCAAAACTGTAAAGCGAATAATATTCACCTCGTATGGACGAGAAACTATCATTGCTATCAAAATCTTTATTAGCATTTAGACTGAATTATTCTAATTCATAAAGCTTGATAGATTTTCGAGATTTCGTTTTGATTTCTTTACACCAAAAATACTGTTATTAAATCGACCATGAAAAGAAGCGATATCTCCCCGATAGTTGAAATATGGTAGTTCGCGCAAGGTGTTCTTCATTTCCCTTTCATGTTGTTTATTTCAATTAGTCATCATTTTAAACTTGAAACTTTTTTGCCTCAGATTATGTGGTTCAGTGCAAGGTGCCAAATAGTCAAATAAACGACGACGGAAAGGCCATTTTAATGCCTAGTTGATCAGGTTTTACATTTGATAATTGTTTTGGAGCTGCAACAATCTTTTCTTTTGCAAGACGACAGACAAATTTAAATACGATTACATTCGGGTGTGTCGAAGGTTTTCCAGAAGAAACACGATGTGCAATGTCAATGTCTTGTAGCGATATATCATTTACGCTCATAGCTGAAAAAAAGCTCCATGCTGAGATCAGCTGTTGATTCAGCAGATTCCTTTTCTTTGATTTGCGGTTTACCTAGAATCTTGATGTTGTATTTGTAGCTCTATACTTTGGCCTCTTCGATAGCCTCCGTGTTTCATCACATTTTTTACTGATTATTTCCAATCTCTTTTTTAAAACTTGGATGTCTTACGTGGCTTGTTGGCGAGACTCTTCAAAGTTGTCGTACTGATTGCTGATATAATCAATGGTTTCGGACCTTTTATCGTATAGGTATAGTCGACCACTACTTTGATCTTTATGTTCTTCATTTGCTTTTGATCTCAAAGGATTTTGTTTCTTGATATTTTTGTCGAACTTGAGCATTTGTTTCTTTAAATCTTGAATATCTTCTCTTAAGAGTCTATTTTTTTCTCTTAGTTTCTTGACAGCCATACTTCGTGCGTGAAAGTAAAAAATTAAAGAGTACTAAAATCCATGACCACTCAGCTCGAGGGACATGCGAGGGTCATCATATATACAAAGTAAAGGCCATCTTAACCCTTACCTTTAGTATAACAAGATATAGATAAAGTTTATTTCTGTTCTTTGCTTCTATTTCTTTCTTAAATTCTTCGAGTTGCTTATTGGTGTAGGTTATAATTGAACTTGTAACAAATCTTGGACATTTTCCGACATTTCCCGTTTTGTTGGTATTGCTAAAATCCGGAGGTTTACTGCAAAAATGCTAAATTTGCACTAGTGCAAATTCCATCGGAATTACCCCCCTCATCTTTTGGTAATTTCAGCCGGTCAGCGAGTGAGATTCATTTTAGCTATTTATCATTTTAGCTATTTATCATTTTAGCTATTTATGAAGAAGATTCATCCCATCTTTGAAAAAATGTGAAAAATATTCTTTGAGATGAAAGAAGCGAACAAGCCGTTTCTAAAACAGTCGCACTTCTGAAAAAAGGGGTTATTTACGAAGGATCACTATTGAAATTGTTACCATTTTGACACAATGGTATAATTTAACATTTCTATTTACTATTTAACTAAGGAGAAAGTACTTGTAAAAATCTTATCGACGTTCGAAACTCCTGGTGGTTTTGGCGGACATAAAAAATTAATATAGACTATTTATTAGACATAGTAAAAGTTCACCGCCGAAATTTAAATCGGAAGTAAAAGGGACCATGTGCACGGTGTTTGTTTACAAAATGGCGTCTGTGCAAAATTCGCATATTTTTACTCATGACTCCAACCTCGGATCTTCATTTGTGCTCAACGTTTCAGAGAATATCCCACTTAGCCCTTTCTTTAACATTGTGGAAAATCAAATTGATTTAAGTAAGTTAATCAAATACAAAAGCGCTTAAACTGTGAAAATACTGATTTCCTGCATAACAAAACGAGGGCACGCTTTCATTTAACACCTAAATTTCGTCTGCATTTGAAGTTTTAGAAATAGTTTTACCAGAAAATGCATAACAAAGAGCTAATGTTTTAGAAATGTTCAATAGTTTGTTTCAAAACTGCACAGTTAAGACGCACAACAACTCGGTTTCGAATTGGCAAAATGTCCAATATGACTGCCGGCGAATGAGGTTATATAATAGATAAGGCTCTACATCGTGAATATTTAGCAAATTGGTGGAAGTTAGCTTTCATTCTTATACTATGACAATAAATATTTGAGATAGTATCAAGAAGCTTCGTAAGATTTGATATAAAGCTGAACAACTGCAATATTATTGCCTAAACCTGTTTGACCATCGTTTGTCCAACGCGATTAATTGTTTACGATTCTGGGAACGCTAAGTGCACTCCGATGGGAACGCTAATAGCGTTCATTAGCGTTCCTAAACACGGTCTGTGGTTAAGCACAAGGCACGCTTTGCTTTCAATAGATACAGTTGAACCCCGATAACTCGAACCGTCGGTAACTCGAATTCCCCGCTAACTCGAAGCAAAACTGATTTCCCTT
>JAPEIX020106742.1:0-10090 GCA_026122405.2 Zoanthus sansibaricus
CCCCCGAAATGTACCCCTAAAAAGCATCATAAAAAAAATATAAAATATTTTAATTGAAAATAAAAACAATATTAACAAGTTTTTATTTTATTTGCCTACAAAAGTCACATACCATTCAACTGAATCGCGGCGCGGTCTGTCGCCATGCACGCTCAGTCTGTTATTGACAACTTCCGTTGTAATGTAATGCCTTTCATGCATTTTTTGATGATATAATATGTGGTCTATTGGCAAAATAGATGTAATAACTGCAGCTGGGGCGATTTTAATACAAGCAGAACTGAGATAGCGCTAACAACTAGGCCATCAAAAACAAACAAAACACTTCCGTAGTATTTACACGACCACCAACGAGCCGAAATAATGTGGTTGTGTTTATTTACATGCACTAGACATGTATTAAACAAATATAGTCCAGGTGGCAGTGTCTATACGAAGTGATCGAGGTTCCACTGTAGCATGCACTTTTTAAAAAAATAACAATGAGAGCTCGCTGAGACAAGTTCGGACAAAAAAATCTGGAAACATGTTTCCTCCTCTATTTTGGCAAAATATGAAAGATCTAAACATGGTTTAACACAATCAGAATGGACTTCAGAGTTTTGAGGTTTGAAGGTGGAGTTATTTGAGTTCCGAATCGCAACTTTGGGAACTTATGATTTGAACTCCGATAGTTTTAAAGAAACTTGTCATGGACATGAATTCCAGCTTGTTCTCACCACCTTCTTCAGCTCTCTCAGATCCCTCTTAGCCGCCTCCTTCATTTCTTTCGATATTTCCTCTTTTGCCCCATACTTCAAGTTCTTATATCTGGCCTTGTTCGCCTCAGTCCCAGTTTTACGCTTCTACTTATGTGCATCCCTTTTTTATCTCTTACTTCACATCCTTGTTGCACCACCATGTGTCCCCTCGATCTTTCTGCTCTTTCTTCTTCTCACACACTTTGTCACAAGCCCTCAACACTCCTTCCGTAAAACACTTCCACAAGTCTGGTGCATCAGTGCTTACCACCTCTCTTACTCTTCCTTCAAATCTGCCCTTGTATAGTCTTCCTTCAGTTTCCAAATCATCCTTCTTTCAATCGCTTCCTTTCTCACCACCTTCTTCAATTTTTTCTTAACCAGATCCGTAATTACCAGCCTGTGCTGAAGCTCACCTGGGATGACATCTATCAAATACTTTCTAAATATCCCTTTCCCACCAATACAAAGTCAATCTCTGTCCCATTTTCCCCTGCACTGTACGTCGCTTTCCTCTTCTCCTCTTTCCTGAACCATGTGTTTGCCACACACAACTCCTTTTCATCACAAAATTCTAAAATCTTTTTTTTCACATTTCTCTCCCCAATTCCATTTCCTCCGTGCGCACCCTCATAACCCTGACTCCATTCACCAACATGTCCATCAAAATCACCCATACCTAATACTAGCTCATCCACACTGTGAAAATCCCAATCACTCCTTAAATCATCATAAAAATGCTTTTTCTCTGCACTCGCTCTGCCACTTTGCGAACCATACACATATGACTCTCACCATTTCTTTTTCAAGTGTCATCACTACTATTGTCATAATTCTATTGCTTTTCCTTCTCACTTCCACAACCTTCTCACACAGCTCCTCCTTCACCAAAAACTCCCACACGTCCCATACCATCACTCATCCGAGACCACCAAAACTTATATCTCCTACCTTTCACATCCATAAATTGAGCTTCTTGTCCTCTCTACCTCAGACAACACACTTCCACTCCCCTTTTCCTTAGCTCCTCACACACTTCTGTACTTCTCCCACTCATACTCCCTACATTCCAAGTACCTAACCTCACCCCAAGCCGCTCATCAGGCTTCATCATTATGCAAGCTGTGCTTGCGCAGCCCAGAGAAAGGGATTCCACCTTTCTGTTTGTGGTAAGCAAGTGTAGCCCAACCTAGCCTGTGGGCTAGCTGGTGCCCATGTCTTCGTGCTGTCATCATGATTGTTTTATTGGAGCCGCATGCCCTTGTGGACGCCAACTACAGTTCTGAGCTGTGGGCCTAGCCTTCGTCTGACCAAATACAAAACCTGCAAGGCAACAGGTGGAACTATTTAACCCATAGATGGGACCCTAATAGTTGCCACCACTTAGGGTAAGAGTGGACCTGTTTGCAATAATAATTAAGGGGTAGCTCCACATTTCCGACAACGCCAAATCTGCCGATTTGAAGCCTTACCTCTGGCTGCAGTTTAAAATCATATCCAGGACAAAAATTTGAATAATTAAATAAAAAAGTATACGCCTAATTTTTCAAGATTTATTTTGAATAATAATGAACAATAGCACAAAACAAATAGAAACGAACTTTTGAAACACCCTGTATGTTTACGTTTCCTTGACATGTATAACACTCCAAGAGGATCTAGAGGATAACTTTGATTGATTTTTAGTCTACATCAAATTGTTCGCATTAAACACGTGGCTTCCAGTTTGCTCAACAATACCTCGAGATTGTTGAGGGAATGGGTATTGCACAATAAACCAATTCGATATATTTTTTATATTATAATTCAGATTGGGTCAGAGGCCTGGGGGAAAAAAACAAAAAAACAAAATATTTTTCTCTCAATGACAACTGGTATTTTTTTTGTTCTATTACTAGTCAGGAGACACCTCGCAAAAAAAAAATCATCAGTTATAAAGGGTCACGTGACTTTCCAATAAATCGACTTAAAAGCATAAATAACGCTCTATTCATACTTTCCTTTCAAATAGTTTTCAATTTACTGACTTCTCATTTCGATTTACACATCCAACAATAAAGACACAAAAATGCAATAGATTATCAGCTATTATGGGTCACGTGATGTAATGAATCAGCGCATTTTGGGTCAGAGGTAGGACGTCAAGTTATTTCTTGGATTTGCGAAATTCTGCTGTTCCTTCTTTCTTGATTTCCATCTTTTGTGTTCCCGGATTGTAGAGTTTGCATACAAAGGCTTCAGTTTTGGCAAGAACGTCAGCAGGAATTTGGCTTTTTTCTCCAAGATGTTCCAAGAGGTCATGAGCATCTTCGAAACTTTTCATGCCGATGCCTTGTCCACACCATAAAACTGGCTTGTCGTATCACAGTCGGTAATGGCATGAAATGCTAGAAGCGACTTGCTCTTCTCCTTGGAGAAGAGAACTGGTATGTAACTCCTTTGTCTTTATGTACCCGGAAACATCCATATGATCCATATTAACAAAGCTGCTCTCGGTGTGCCAAAAGGAGGACATGAACGTCCGTATCACAGCACAAAATGTTGACTTGCATGTAGTCTCTTGCTGCTTCGTCTCAGGCATGCAGTACTATCTTAGTATTTGCCTCCTCATAATCTGATGCAAGCTCTCTTATCTCTTGTCATAATGTGTCAAATGACCACACCTTCAGTGTATCCTTAAGCCTTCACTGATTACCAGCTCTCGCCAAGGAGGAAATGAGCTGGGCTAGCCTTGAACATTATCTTTTAGAACGATGAACCTTTCCCAGTTTCCAATTTTATGATCTCTGTTATCCACATTGGGTCTAATCCCTGTGAGCTCCTTCTCCGTTCGCTTGATATATCTTTCAAATAGTACGTCAACAATTGTCCGAAAAATGGGAAGTGACGTGACGAAGAAATCGGTCGCTCCAATCTCCAAAGATTTTTCCTTCTGAGGAGTTGACGAGGGACTGAACAGCTGCCATTTCATCAATAATAGAGCATGTTTGATTCTGGCTGATGGGCATTAGGCTCTTACAGGCATTTCCTTGTAACATGGTACTAAGATCCGACTTCCCTTCTTCTCTTAGACTTCCGTCTAGGGTGGCAAGTCAGTGACTTTAAGACTGGAGCAAGCTCGCATTGAAGCAACGTATTCACAGCTTCATCAGATTCGAAAGCTACTATCACCCTTCTCAAGGTGGTCTTGCTCTTATCAACTGACACCGGTACAATGTAAAGTGTACATGTCTCAGAGGTTTTCACCTTCTGTTA
The DNA here is from genome assembly GCA_026122405.2 of Zoanthus sansibaricus. NCBI lineage: Eukaryota > Metazoa > Cnidaria > Anthozoa > Zoantharia > Zoanthidae > Zoanthus > Zoanthus sansibaricus. Next base: position 3,996 of record JAPEIX020106742.1, read on the forward strand.
CTTTATGTCTTTCTTGATTATCCTGGTTTTAACGATCTCTTTGATAAATTCTTACCAGTTTCCTCAATACCAAGTAGATCTTGTTTAATGGCGTTACTTGCTTCCTCTCCAGTGGTAACTACACCTGAGTCAGACGTACGTCGAAAGACCCCGTATTTCGTCAACTGCTACTCTAGCTTAGCTACATCCTCTGCGCTATTGTATTCTTTGGTGTCTTCTGGCAGCTTGGCACTCTTCCAGATTTCGAGCCGAGTCTGTCCTTGTAATTCCAGCAAGGCCTCCAGCTACCTTTCCAGATTTGTTGACATGCTCCAGTGCTTGGTTGTCGGGAATTTGATTTCTATATAGCCTGAATGCACTTTTCTCTGTTTGAATTTCTGCGATTTAACAGTTCATTTGTAAACATATAGCTTTAGGGTGGTTAATGTGTAACTTTAGAATTCTACGGAAAACAAAATAGAGCACCGAATTTATAGCACCCACAACAAAAGCATGGAGGTGCAGCAAATTATACGCTACATAAACACTACATAAACAAGTATTCGTTTTCAAGTGGAAAAAAAAATAAATTGTTCTGAATGTTGGTTTAATCGTAATTTTTAAGAACTTACCTCCTCACAGAATGTAAACTTGAAACGGCTTTCCTTTTTTCTGAATTTGTGTCTGCCTTTCAGTATCTTATACTTTTTCCTTGAAGTCTTAGACTGGTCTATCAATTAATACAAACACTCAGAAGAATAAAATTAAATTTTTATCTCTTAGACCTGTAAGTATTTCTAAAGCAAAATAGTCGCCAAAATCTGCCTCGATATCGTTCAGTCTTTTTTTATGCATTTGAAGGTAGGATTATACCTTATTGTAAAAGACGAATGTATGAATTCAGTCTTTTGAAATTGACAAAAATAATTTTAAAAAAAATATTTTTTATTAGTATAAACCTACTAACGGTCTAATACGCATCCTGCATTCTGATTGGCTGCTCTACTAGAGGTCTATTTGTGATTGCCTACTAGTAGAGAAAAGATGGCGTATTAAAACCCATTAATGATCCCCATTTTGCTATAATATCAGAGCATTTTATCAATAATTTAATTTGTACATTCTTTTTTGACCGATTGGTAGGTTTATACTAAAACAATTAGACCTCTTGGCCCCATAGACCACGAGTTTGAATGGGACATTCTGCCTACGCCCTCATGGGCTATTGACTCGTAGTCCATTCGCCCTCGAGGTCTAATTGTTAATTAATTTTCAAGATACATTGCTTTAAAATGCCACAGAAACACTAACATTTCTGGAAATTCCTTATAGTTTTAGTGGTTTTTAATCTTTTAGAGGTTAAAGTTTTTATGGTTTTAATCTCTTACTTGATTCGTCCCAAGTGTCTTCTGTAGTGTTTGGCTTGTATTTATGCCAATATACTGTACAAATGTTCAACTGAAATACTTTGCTATGTTTGGACCGCAAATCATTGCATGATGGTGTGTTAAAACGTCTGCGAGACCAAGTCTTCAATCATCTGAAAGCATTTGGCTAGTTGTTCTTTCTACCAAAAAGTCCTGAAATTTGAAAACAGAATTGACTCTTGGGATTCTGATAAGCGAGCGCCATTGTGTTAGTTATGGTAATTTTAGATGGTTTTTGCATTTCCCTGGAATCTGCACAAGAACAACATCGAATCCGATGAACGTCAAGCTCTCTATTTCTGGGCCACCTAAGAAACAAATTATTCCTTCTTATATGGATATGTATGGTTATAAATGTTCATTCCATGGTTAAACCTGACGCATCCTCTGCTCTTGAAGATGAATTGTTCAACAAGAAAATCGACATCTGTTTCATCACGGAAACCTTGCTTCATAGTAAAGTACCATCGTATCTAATTTGCCCAAAAGATTAGATCATCTTCAGGAAAGATCTCTGCGAAGAACAAGCTGGAGGTGGTATTGCTATTGTGTGCAGAAAAGGTTGGAGTATCAAATGTCTTGACTATCAAAACATATTAGAATGTTATAAAATAGGTTATTATGCATCGTGGCTGTTAGTTAATAAATTAACTGTTTATTTTTTTGTCTCACGATAAGTCACTGAATGTTTTATATTAGAATGTCTAAACATATTAGAATGTTTATGGTGCAAAGTCGTCACATCCAATTCAAAATACTACGCAGCAGTTGTTTACCACCCTCCTGAAGCTGATTTGCTTCAACATCTGTCTAAAAAACTTTGTCGTCTGAGCCTGATATCAGAATTATAATCACAGGTGATATTAATCAACTAAACATCCGTGATCTGACAAGTCAATGCAAACTTGTAAAGTGTACAATTGGTCCAAAAGCCTGCGAGAGTGCAGAAAACGTGGGATCCATTCCCAACTTTTCATGTCAGAACTGTGTGGAGGTTTCTATCGCAGCTTCCACATTGGATATGGAAAGACCTTCTCGCTTAACTTAAACAGCAAAATGTACGATCCTTATATGGAAAGAAGCAAATATAACTCCAATCCCCAAAAAAGCTGGTGTAAACAAATCACACAACTTAGACCTGTATCTTTGACTAACATCAAATTATTTGAAAGAATGATCTTCACATTTGAGATATCAAAGCATTTGAAGAACAACATTGGCCATTACCAATTTGCATACAAGACAGGATGTAATACAACAGTAGCCCTCCTCAAGTGTAAAGACTACTGCCGGATGAGAGCACTTGATAGCAATACAGACTATGTGCGTATCGTGTCTTTCGATTTCAGTAAGGCATTTGACACTGTATGCGATGATGGTCATATTTTGCATGAACTTCAAGTTCTACCGCCTAAAAGGACATGTTTAATGGTACTTCGCAAAAGAGAACATAACTGTGTGCTATACCAAGAATCAATATGAAATGAATAACAATCATCTTATATTTTTAATCAATATACAAAACGATCATTTCATTTCATTTTATGAGCTCTTTGTCTCCGCATGTTTACATATAATGATTACACTATTTTTATTATTTTGAATCACGATCATTTTATGTTATTTAAATTTTGTATATATTCTAGTTTTTCACATTTGATGAATCTTATAATAAAGACCATTATTTTTATTTATGAACTGAAGTCGAAAGTCGCCCACAAACCTGTTTTTTTTTTGTTTTTTTTTAAAAAACCATAGCACGCCCAAGCCCAGACAACCATTCGCCCAACAGTTTTCAACCCTGTAGGTCGTAACAACATTGTATATTAACCCTTGATTGTAACTGCACTGCAATACAAATTTGAATTGTTTTCGTTACGTTATGACATTGCGTTGTTCTAAACCAGGTGACAAGTGCTAGTGTGATCAAACAAGACAAAAAGTTTAAACGAGTATAGTATACTAATACATAATTTAATTTCGTGATCTTAGAAACTTTAAGATATACAAATACATGCAGAGACAAAGAACTCACAAAAATCTCAGCTCCAGATGGGAATCGAACCAATGATCTTCCGTACACTTCGATTCCCATCTGGAGCTCAGATTTTTTTTGAGTTCTTTGTCCCCGCATGTATTTATACATCTTATTTATTATAATGATCGTCCTGTTTGTATTGTTCTTAGAAACGTTCACTCGCAAATTTGTATGTGTGTTAAACAGGAATACAATGTTACATTTTATGTTTATATACTTAATTAGCATTATACTGTGACTGGGAAAACCGTGAACACATAAAATAAGTCTGGAGCATTTATTATCTTCTGCAAACAGAAATTCTTTTGAAGTCACACTTAATGAAATTCTGTTATCGACGTTCCATGGTAAGAAACAATACTTTTTGACTAGAAGAATCGTTTTTTCTGGAATTTGTTTGAAGTTCTTTTTATCTTGTTGGGCGCAACTTGGTTTTTCGTAATGATTTTAGGAGTTTTTATGCAACAACTTGTGCTAGAATGATTATATCTTGATCATTACACGATTGCTGATTTTATCCTTATCTGTGACCCTGAAGTACGTCAGTCAACTTCCATTCCTGAACCTCAAGAAGTTTAGCAAGCAATTGTTGAGTTCTTTAGCTAACTTTCTGACTATAAACAATAGAACACGAACATTTGTAATAGTTGATATTTTTTAAAACTTGTTTAGAAATGCATGTTTACTTAGATTAGCAGCTGACTGTTGATTTTTATTGCCCTTTCAGCGTTTAATAAATCGTTAAAATTTTTTGTGGAGTTTACTTGTTCTTTATCAAATAAGTAGATTGCGGATAATTTGAAGTTGCCGACTATGAACGGTGCGAAATTTTAAAAGTAACAAACGACCTGAAGCGCCAGTCACCTGTGAAAAGACTAATGCATGTATTACTCTATTTTGTTGTCGGTATAACTAACAGACAGAATAAGCTAAAATTCAATCAGTTATCCCAAAAAATCCCAAGCCGCTACAGGTTTTACCTAATAACAGAAAATCCCTTCGGGGTTTGGCAAGTTGCTTTGTGTTGTGTGGTTGCTCAGAAATAATATTCCTGACACATTTAGGCGTTCACGGTTTTTCCAGTCACACTGTAAAAAAAGTTTAACATAACTCCTATTTCTTCCAGATGCATACAACAATAACCTCATTAGCTTTACTTGGAAAATGGAGTGATCCTGGTGTTGCAGCTGAATTATTAGACGTTTTAAAGACGAACATAACCATAACCTCACTATCTTTACATGGAGGTTGGGGTTCTCCTTTTACGGTATCTGCATTATCAGAAGCCTTGAAAACAAACACAACCATAACTTCACTATCTTTACATGGAGATTGGGTTGATCATTCTGCTTCATCTGCATTATCAGAAGCCTTGAAGACGAACACAACCATAACTTCACTATCTTTACATGGAGATGGGGTTGGTCATTCTGCTGCATCTGCATTATCAGAAGCCTTGAAGACAAACACAACCATAACCTCACTATCTTTACATGAACGTTGGGGTTCTCCTTCTACTGTATCTGCATTATCAGAAGCCTTGAAGACGAACACAACCATAACTTCACTATCTTTACATGGAGATTGGGTTGGTCATTCTACTGTATCCGCATTATCAGAAGCCTTGAAGATGAACACAACCATAACTTCACTATCTTTACATGGAGGTTGGGGTTCTCCTTCTAGTGCATCTGCATTATCAGAAGCCTTGAAGACAAACAGAACCATAACTTCACTATCTTTACAGGAAGGTTGGGGTTCTCCTTCTACTGTATCTGCATTATTAGAAGCCTTAAAGACGAACACAACCATAACTTCACTATCTTTACATGGAGGTTGGGTTTCTCTTTCTACTGTATCTGCATTATCAGAAATCTTGAAGACGAGCACATCCCTAACTTCAGTAACTTTTCATGGAGGATGGATTGATTCTTCTGTTGCAGCTGCAGTATCTTCCAAAGTGCTCAGAAAGGGCCTAACAGTTTCTTTGTATGAAAATTCCAGAGTGGTTTGCGTTGTTGATCAATGTCCCTCTTGCCTCTGGAAATCAGGTGAAGTAGACTGACTGGGAATATTTTACATTATGATTTCGTAGAGTTATTCTTGCTGTTATGGTTATGATATACAAAACATAGTTTGCAATATACCTTTATCAGACTTGTTTGAGTCAGTTAGGACTTAATAAAACCTTTATTTACTTAGCACAAATGGAAAGGGCCACGAAGGTTGATTTCTCGCCAAATACACAAACAATTTACAAATGCAAAAATTATATCAAAGAACACAAGAAGGAAAAAAAACATATACCATTTAGAAAAAAATCACTTTAAAGATGAAGGAGAAAAGAAAATATTTCACTCGTGTAAACGGACGTCGTATGGACGGACGGACAACGGATGGACATGACGTTGAAAATTGAACTCGATGCATATACTATATTTTCTTAAGTATGGTGCTCCGCAGGAGCTCCGCTATTACTATCTATGTTTTGATAGCACTTGTTGTGAAAGCTCAATGGTGTACATTTTAAAGTACTAGTTACAAAATTGCCAGAGGGCGGGAAGTCTTCAAAGCGGCAGTATGCAGGGGAAGTGTTGAAGAAAGTATTAGTTAATCCGGATTTATATCTTCCAGTCTCGTTTAAAGGCCAC
>JAPEIX020106887.1:0-10089 GCA_026122405.2 Zoanthus sansibaricus
AACTTCTGTGCGCAAAAGGTGCTGTGCAAATGCGTCTGTGTGGAAAAATCCTCTGTGTACAGGTTTCTGCGTGTAAAAGTTCCTCTATGTAAAGACTTCTCTGTGTAAAAAATTCTGTGTGTGTGTAAACGCGTCTGTGTGTAAAAGTTCCTCTGTGTAAACACCGTCTGTGTGTAAAAGTTTCTGTGTGCAAAAGTTTCTGTGTAATTTCCTTGCGTCATCGCAGTCATCATGGGGACAGACAAATATACATACAATATAATAATTTCACGATCACTCATGATACATTCGTTCAGTAACCATTATGCATCCACAACCTTGTTCATCGTTTATCATCCTTCATCATCACTCATCTTCATGTTTTCTCTTCCACTATCTTTTGAATCTTTTGACCTACTCCTTCCTGCTTTTCTTTCGGGCCACAGCGTCGTCTAGTTTGACTACAGAACATAAAACTCTGGTTCGCAGAGCCTTCAAATTCGAGCAATACCGTACCCATTCATTGCAATATCCAACCCGGCAAAGTACTTTATATATATATTATATATATTATAATTATACTTGTTTTGCTCAAAGCCTCGCCCCCCAAAAAAGAAAAGTCAAATTCAACTAAAATGGAGAATAAGTGGTTTTAAGTATATATTTCTATCTTCTTGGGTGGTTGCTATGCGTATCATAAAGCCATAACTTGTGCTTGTCTGGGGTTCATCTTCCGCGGGATTCTTGCCCGTTGGCCTTGGCTGCAGAGCTTGCTCGATGATGAGGAGCCGCCAGACCCACTCGTTGGAGCCCAGACTTCACAGTACTGCCGGCTGTGAATATTTTTTTGATCTATGTACTTTACCCCAAAGCCCCCTTGGTTTCTCTTCCCATTGAGGTAGATAAAATGAGTACTGGTTCATATTATAAGGAAAACCTTGATTAACCATATGTTCTTTGTTAAAGCTTTCATTACATCACAGTACTTAACAGTATTTAACACATCGGAAATCTTTGTAAACCTTCCAGTACATCACAGGAACAGTATTTAACATATCGGGCTCATACTGTAAGGAGAACTTTAATGAGCCGTACATTCTTTGTGAAACTTCCATTACATCACAGGAACAGTATTTACCATATCGGGTTCATACTATCAGGAGAACCTTGATGAACTATACATATTGGTCTCATACTTTTACATGAATTAATTGTTTCACTAAAAACTAGATCACTGCACTAGTTCAGGGTTTTCCTTTTCGGCCGGCGACCGGCGATTTTCGCCGTCTGTGAATCGCTTCATTGCCGGCAACTGTTATTATCACAGAAACATCCTTGCAAACAAGAATGCAAGTGTTGATAATAAATGTGGAACGGATTGTGCTACCACGCCCAACTTCTCTGCTTGTTCAAAATTCATCTACTGCTACTTCATTTGAAAAGGAAAACCCTGGGTGAAAATTAGGAGTCACTTGACAAAGACTTTGTTTGTGAGTTATAAGCCAACTGCAAGTCCAGTTTAGAAAAACAACTGAATGTATACTGTCAGTAACTGTGCTCATCACAGGACCTCTTCCTGGCTTTAAAGTTGTCATGTGGACCAACTTTTTTACCCAAGAAAGCCAACTTGGTCAGCATTATCTCATTTAGATTCCCTCGTCATCATCGTCATCATCATCATTGTCGTCATCGTCATCGTCATCATCATCATCATCGTCATCATTGTCGTCATCGTCATCATCATCATTGTCATCATCATCATTGTCGTCATCGTCATCATCATCATCATCATCATCATCATCTTTGTTTAATGTCCCTAGTTTCCCACTTTTGTTGTTGGATGTGATATGAGTTGCCTCCACTGTTTTCTATACTCTACTACACCCCATATCTTCTGTTATGTTTGATTTCCGCACGTCTTCTTCCACTACCTTAATCCAGGTCTTCTTTTGCCTATGTACTGGCCTTCTACCTCCAGTTCCATCACCCTCCTAAGTACATGCTATTCTCATCCCTACATTTTGCAGGACCAAACCATCTCAACCTTGTTTTCCTTAATCTATGTCGATATTGCTGGAAGGGCTGGATCTTGACTTGTTGCTTATTACTGACTGCCTGAAATGTAACTATTTGTAGTTGTCATGACCAACTTTTAATTGGCAACCATGATTTCATTTAATTAGTCTATTCTTCCTTTGGTACAGTTAAATACCACAGGTATGTGATGTATCCCAAGCAGGAGTTCAAGATTTATCGTATTTAGTGGTAAACCTTGCATTCCTACTGATTAGTAATTCCTCTTGATTTTGTTGACACCCATCAAAAAATGGATGTCCTTCAATTGGAGTGAGACCATCTCCCAAACCTCTTAGCACTACCCCAATTGGGAATGTTTTTGTTTGCAGTGTTGTTTGTGTGGTTAGTATAATACATGTTTTGTTCTGTTGACAGCCTTGGAATAATATTACACCAGACAGGGGTGGGACATGGACATAGTCACGGCGGGGGTGGTGGTCATGGTCACTCACATAGTAGTCCAGAAGCTGTCACAAGGAAGGTTACGTTGAGTCACTCGCTCTCCACAGCAAGAGCAACTAATCAAGTTAGCAGCAAAGAAAGAGCAAATATCAATGTTAGAGCAGCATTTATTCACGTCCTTGGAGATATTGTTCAGAGTGTGGGAGTGCTTATAGCAGCATACATTATTAAGTATAAGGTGAGATTTCGTTATAGGTTGAATAATAAGCCAAAAGCTAGAATTTTTCTTTCTTTTTTATTTTATAAATTATACCATTAGAGATTTCTCCTATTTTATATAGTTTACAGGGCTTGACAAAAACTTGAATTCTTGCTTGCCCATGACAACTCTAAGCTTGCCTAAGCACTTTGGGGGCTTGTCTGGGCACTTGTCCTTCAGGCAAGTGACTGAAAATTTTCTTGCTTAACTTCAAAATTTACTTGCCCTTGATGATCGGACAGGGATTTTGTTGAGCTCTGGTCGATATTCTCTGTTCTATTCTCGTTTGGCAGTAAATGCAGACCTATTCAGAGGTTTTTCTATTCCATGCATGAGACAAAAGCATAAGGCTTATAATTACAACTGATACAGAAGTAATAATATCAGTAAAGAAGATATGATTTCATGTGCTTTCTGAATATTATACAATTATTGACTGCTCAAGAGGGAAACATCTGTTTTGTTTCCCGCAAGAGGGAAACAAAACAGATGAAACAAAACAGCTTTTTTGTTTCAGAGATTTTTGATTTTTCACAAGATGAACAGAATAAACCACAATTATTGAATTTTGTCCACTTAAACATGGCATGTGATAGCAATATTCACTGGTTGATTAACAATTTTCTAGATGTAGACCAGCTAGGAAACATTTGATCTTATCCACATGATCTCAATTTAGCCAATGAGAACACACATTAAAGTCAAAAATACACTTGTCTAGCTATATAAGTTTTGGATGGATAAAAAGTACATTCTTTACTAAGTACTACACTAATCTTTGTTTGTTTAAAGTAATTTGTGATTTACAAATTAAGGGAGTTAAACAATAATTGGAATTTTACTGCATTTCATGCAGAAGTTTAGACAAACAGTAGGACAGGATATCATGCATGTTTAACCTGGCTTGCTGGCTGGCTGGCAAGTTATAGATGATTTGTTAGCACATAGTACGTCAGTCAGCAGTAGCGAAGTTATAACCACATGCATAGGACACAGTTTGACAGACCGCGTGACTGACCACATGCTTTTGTGCAAATGTCGCTGATTTAGTGGTTTTTAAAATTTATAGTTGCTGGAGAGGTTCATCAATTTTTGCGACAAAAACAAGGTAGATTGAAACAGTTTACGATGTCAAGTGCTAATTTAATTGTTGGTGGAAGTATTCATTGTTTTAGCAAAGACAATGTGCTTTATGATTCTTTCAGCTCTGTTAGGGTTACGTGCAAGGTCGAGTTGCATTTCACAGTGGAGGCCTCACACTCAGTCGGTCAAATTTTTTTAGGAGATATGATGTATCTAAATTAAAAAGCCTTTGATGATGGCCCCATTCCCGATGCGGAGAAATTGTTGCTCACATATTTAACCAAACTATGGGATGACAGCTGTTATGATCCAAGCAAGCCAAACCAAAATGCGTTTGAAAAATGTTAGAGAATTAACTTTCAAATTCACCACAGTGTCTCTTGTATCTATGGTTCTCAATGGTCTTGATATCAAAGACTAATAAAAGGTTGATAGCCAAGTCTGCTTACTATTTGCCAGACAATTGTTTTCAATGCAAAGAAAAAGTCCTACTACAACACGAAAACTAGTCATACACGCCATAGCGCATCCTGTGAACCGCCTTTTCCACTTTATCTTGGACTGTGCTCTCACAGCTCCACAAGAAGTAAGACTCTCATTGACAAACTCTATCAGATGGGACTCACAGTCTCGTATGATCGCATAATGGAGATAGAAGACACTATTGCAAATTCTCTTTGTGCACGTTTCAAGGAAGACAGATGTGTGTCACCTGCATGTTTGAAAAAGGGCATATTTTCTGTTGGAGCGCTTGATAACTTGGATCACAAGACTAGTTCGACAACATCAGTATCTTCATTCCACGGAACTGGAATTAGCATATTTCAGTTTCTGACAGAGAATAGACCTGGAGAAAGTAGGCCACCCCTTCTAGTCCGTCCAACAACAAATGAACGTCAAGAATTGCCCGAAAGTTATGCCACTGTCCTGGCTGTTGCACTAAATACAAGCTCTATGTCTGTTCCATTGCGTAACATAATCCCTTTGGAGGGTGATGTTAGCCTCGATGATGCAAAACGTCAAGAATGTCAATGGGTGTCTCATGCCATAGCCAAACTTGACAAGGATGTTGTTAATGCTGAAGATGCTGTAGGTTGGGCAGCTTATCATTCAAAACAGCAACAACTGAACAACCATCCTGCCATCACAGTACTTCTTCCACTATTCTACAAGAAAGCCGACAGTCCTGCTGTGGTCAAACATGGAATGGATGTGCTAAAGCAGACAATATCATTTCTCAATCCTGGGCAAATACCGGTCATTACCCTAGATCAGCCGCTGTTTGCCATAGCGAAAGCTATTCAGTGGAAATGGCCAAATGATTATGGAGAGGATAAATTTGTTGCAATGTTCGGCGGGCTCCATTTAGAGACAGCAATGTGGTGCACTGTTGGCGACATTCTCGAAGGAAGCGGCTGGACAACAGTTCTCACAGAAGCAGAGGTAACCTCCTCTGGGATAGTACAAAGCCTACTGAAATCATCTCATCTAACTAGGACCAGGTAATAGAAATTACGTACTACTTCCACTAAAATGTTTTATACTTCTCTAATTATTTTTGTTTCTTTTAGGCATGCGCATCAAGTAACCTTGTTGGCTCTGCACAGTATAGCCGCTTCACGTGATGGATCATCTTTCACTGAGTGGGAAGAAACTATGCAAAACAGAAGCCCTACCTTCTTCTTTTGGGATTTGATCATGAAGTACGAGACTCTGATACTGATATTTGTTCGAGCACACAGAAATGGAGATTTTTGTTTGTTCCTTGAAGTGCTTGAGTATCTAGTGCCACTAGTCTTTGCACTTGACCACATAAACTATGCTCGCTGGGTTCCAATTCACATCAGAGATATGAAATCTCTTCCCGAATCAATCAGGCGTGAATTTAAGGAACATCGTCACTGGGTTATTTCAAAGACGGGTAACCGTTTTTCTTCAATGCCTTTAGACCAAGCCCATGAACAGGAGAATAAGATGGTGAAGGGTTCAGGAGGGGCAATCGGTCTCACAGAAAATCCCGTAGCTTTCAGGTAATAACCTTTTAAGGCTGCATTGCTTTAATCGTCATATCTATTGATCACCTGTTCAATTTCATTCAGTTTATTGTGGGCAGAAATATCAACATCTTCTTATTAAATGTGGCCATTTTATTTAGAATCCTAAGAAATTTCTTAACTTCTTTTACGTTTTTCTATAAAATATAAATTGACATTGTCGAAACGTTTTGGTGCGCGTTATACAATCTAATACCACGTTATATTGCTGTTGCCAAATTATGAGAATTTCACAGATTTTCAAATGATGAGATAACGATTCTCATTCTGTTTTAGACGGTGGATACTTTCCGGTCCAGAACTTTCCAGACTAATACGCCAGTTTGAGGACAACATTTTACCCAATCAGGATCCAGATAATCCAAAGAACTTCCAGAATCACGAGGCTGGTTCAGCCGCGCAAAGGACATTTCATAGGCAAGTAAAAAACGTCTGCGAGATGATAAGGCGCACAGGAAATCCGTTTCTTGATGATTTCCCCGAATTAGTCATTATTGATAGTAGAGATTGTGGAGACGCTGTAGTGGTCGAAACAATCTGTAAACTGGAACAACTTGGTAAAGAACAATATCAAAAGTAAGTCAGAGAAGTTATTGAGAAACGCACAAGTGCTATACACAACCCAATAAAGAAGAATAATCTTTTTTTGTTCCAAAGAAACCACAAAAAGGAAACCTCAAAGCAAGGAAAAAAGGCTGCGGTACTTCGGAGTAATGTAAAACTAGTTGCCCAATTGTATGTCGCACTGCAAAGTCGTGAGGGTGATATGAAAGAGTTCTTCAGCCATGAAGTCCAGTCCTTTCCACCTGCACTTTCAGAATTTGGAAATCTTCGGCTCCCCACAGCCAAATCTGATATCATGAAGTGCCTTGTTCCAGCTAGACATGGCCATGTAGATCAACCGAGTCAGTTTGACTGCAAAGTCGTTGATGGTGCCGTTATCGTTCAATCCCTCCCGTCTGCCGAAGCCTCGACCTTTGACGACTATGCTGAAAGAATATTTCTACCGCACCTTAATCATCATTTACAACAGAGTCAACATACAGATGTGGTATGGGATACTTACGTCCCAGACAGTCTTAAGGAAGCAACTCGAGACAAAAGGGGTGTAGGTATCAGACATAAAGTAGCAGGCCAGACAAAGCTGCCGAAGAAATGGATGATGTGTCTACGAGATCCCAACAAGTCAGAGCTATTTGCGTTCCTGACGTCAAAGGTAGCGGAATTTGCGTGGGCTCATGACAAGTCAATATATATCACATCTGGTAGGTAGAATTCCCTTTTTAGTGCTACGAACGTGAATTTGAATCCTATGACCTTTTAATGGCTTATAACATAAATATCTTAGGGTCATCTGTAGTTTCATGTGGAAAAAATGAACCAGCGTTGGATCAATGTAATCATGAGGGAGCAGATACTAGAATAGTGGTTCATGTATGACACGCGATGGAAAGAGGTGCGGTCTCAGTTCTTGTTCAAACTATTGACAGTGACGTTGTGGTTATCCTTGTAGGAATGTTTGACGATCTGCTCGCCTACAATGATTCTGCTCAAATATGGGTTTTATTTGGTATGGGACGTCACTACTCACTCATCAGTATCAACAGAATCTGTACTGCCCTCGGAGAGTCGAAGTCTAGGGCCCTTCCTGTATTCCATGCCTTAATTGGATGTGATTGCACCTCTCAATTCTGTGGTATTGGCAAGTTGTCAGCATGGAAAGCTTGGGACAGTAATCGCGGAATCACAACTGTTCTTGAGAACATCGCTACACATCCTTTCCAACAGTTAGCTGTCACCTCGGAGACCTTCCAGCAGCTGGAACGATTCACGGTTGTCATGTACGATAAGGCTCGTCCACTGCAGTTGGTAAATGAAGCAAGACTGGAACTGTTTTCTAAGCGTAAGAGAGACCTGGATTGCATTCCTCCAACACAGGTAACCGGATAGCTAAAGCAGATATTTAGCTCTTATCACGTAGGTTCATGAATGTATTGAATGGGCGAGTAAGTCAACTAACATCCAAAATATTGTGCAGTTGAAAAGTGTCTCCTTGTAACCACTTGCCATTATGCTCGAATATATCTATTTTGATTTCAAGCACTGGTGACGATGATTTGCGTGTGCATTCCCTCTCTGATTTTCTGTTGCAAATCGACCAGTTCAACTGTGAAGGATTCTGTGAAGTAGTCAATCATGCAGCGAAAGAAATTATCAGTGGGCTGATTCATCTTCATTCCAAAGGCATAGTGCATGGGGATCAAAAGCCTGCAAACGTACTGGTAAGCAATCAGCATTATTGCACATTGTTAGATCACAATGAAGTTTCGCGGCAATTTGAAACCAAGCCTGTTATCTTCAAGCTGACCGACTTCAGGAAAAGTCGTTCACAACTCGTACAAACCTAGTCTATTGTTGCCTCCAGAACAAACAACGTTGATAAAGGGACAGTTGTATATCAGGCACCACAACTTTTTGTTAGGGACATGTGCATATCTGGAGCCTCCATCAGCGACTTCATGTTGCCTGATATTTGGGCCCTTGGCAAAATTGTTTTCTCTATGATTAATCCAGCGTCAAGTACCCCTACCGTTCAGAGATCACAACGGCGAGAAACATTTCTTCTCAAGACGAATTGAAAACCTTTCTCTCTTCTCTTCTGCACGAACAAAAACAACCACTGTCAAATGTAAAGTATGTTGTTGAGTGTGCAACCGTCTGGAGAGGTCTAGAGGAGACTTTCAGAGAATGTACTAACTTTGACAGACATAGTCGGCTATCGTTAAACGCAAAGCTAGTGGGGGGGCAAGTCTGTTATTTTTCGCCAGATTCTTTTTGCTGGGGTAGACTGGATTTACCCCAGACTCATCACCAACAAAGGAGAAAAATTGGCAAAGGAAGGAAAAGCGACAGAGTTAACGGCAACCTCCGCATATGACACTCTTATCATTCCCTCAGAATCAAAGCCCAGTAAGCCGCATTTCATTGTCATGTATGCTAATGGCAAAGTAGAGTGTCGAGACTGCCAAGGATACTCCGCATCCTTGTGTGCTCACGCTGTTGCTGCATCTTTAAAAAGAGGAACCCTTGAGGCGTATTGAAGTGGCTGGTCGCTAACAAGCGCAAGACTGGTGGGTTTAACAACAGCAAAGCCATCACTATGGTATGCCAACTGGAAGAGGCAGGAAGGGAGAAAGACAGCCAAAAAGCAGGTGCGGCAAACAAGTAACCAGTATGGTGGTCCCTCGAAACCTGGTTCCTGGTACAAACAGTGCAGACTGCCAACACTTATTACCATTCGTGTCCTGCACATATCAGAAGAAAAAACCCTATTTTCGACAGCCGTGTACACATCGATCTCAACACCTACCACTCCCTTAACAAAAGCCAAAGGGAAATACTGAAAGCCCTTGAACTTACTATTAATGTTGTTAATATGCAATAATGATACGCATATTGATATATTTTCTTTACCGAATCGTTCATTACAGTTATTACGACAAAAACAGAGTACGATTACCAAGAATTTATAGGAAAATGGAAAAAATCAAAATTTGGAAATGAGAATGTTAATGATTGATGTTACTGTTGCCATGGTAACCACAAGAAATATTTTTGAAAACTGCAATGGTGGAACTTTGAACCTGCTAATATTGGTTACTAATGCTTTTCTGGAAAACGAATTATATAGCAATTTACTCTTGGGCGTGGATGTTACAAAATTCACCCTTTCGCTCATCACTTCTGCTATCATAATCTTTCAATTTTATACTTTTTGAAAGATTTCTGGGCCAGGCTTCTTTACCATAATCTATTGAACACCCCGTTTTAGATCAGAGTTCCTAAAATCTCAAGAAAATAACCCTTTTGTCTTCTGTCTTTGCAGCAAGGTCACATAAATCTGGCCATTCGATCTAGCGATAAATAACGAATCTGAAAATAGTTTGATATATACTAGAAGTAAGCAGAGCTTAGAAAGTGCGGGCGGGAAACTGAGAAAGTATTATTATTTGAGGAAAGCATACAACAACCTTTGTTAAAATTTTTAGGTTTTTAAAAAACAATATTTTTAGTGCTAACCGCAAGCCCCCAAAATAATCGTTTTTATCACTGCTTATAGCATATATAAATCTATTTTAACACCAAAGATATTTTCACTAGGCGCAAATGAATTCAGTAGTTAAGTCATTTCTTGTTTTGCTCATGTGCTACTTAAAATATAAATCGCTATGTTGT
>JAPEIX020106922.1:0-16927 GCA_026122405.2 Zoanthus sansibaricus
GTAAATTTTCATGAAAATATTAATTAAAATAGAAAATTAAAATTAAAATAAGAAATTTAATAACTAAAATAAAAATAATAAATAATAAATAAATAAAAAGAAGTGAATGAGCTAGCATATAGAATAGTGTTCGATAAATATAGAGATTACTTAGGTGAAATAAGAGTTAATAATGATATAAATAATTGCTTTTTAAATGAAGATTTGTTGAGAAATTTTATATTTTCATCAAGACTATTCCAAACTTTTGCACCAACAAACTTAATATCAAATTTTCCATAATTAGTTCTTACATAAAGTAAGGAGCAATTAAGCTTAGAAGCTGACCTTGTGTTATAATCACGATGCCTGTTGATAAGTAGGAAGAACTGATTGAAAACAACAGGGAGATTACCATGATGAAAATCATGCATAAAAACACTAGTTTGAAATTGGACAAGACAGTGAACTTAAGGATTTTTAAATCATGGTATTCGAAACATTTGTGTTAACTAAACTGCAGTGCACCTCAGGAGAGCAATAACAAATAACTGACATAATAGGGCATCTGTCATTCCACTGATTTTGAACAATGGTTTATGCTTGCACATGGAATTTCCCATTTGGGGTTAGAGTGAGGTTCCAGTTTACTTGAAAAGTGTGGGACCTAAACTAGGCTTATCGACTCAGTGTTTGTATTATATATTGGGGGCAATCAGAAAACATGTAATTATGTCTTTTAAAGTCTAAAAGATAATATTGCCGTGTTTACAATTCGACAATGCCCTACCACCACACTTACCCTGTTCAAGCAAATGCCCCACTCTGGGGAAGAAAACGTTGTTGGGGGAGGAGTGTGCTTGAAATTGAAAGAGCCACAAAGGTTCAGATTAGTCTAACAAACAGTAAAAATAAATTACAATTTTTTTGTCATCTTTTGCCTTTTCTTGTATTACACTGCTTAAAAAGAACCAGGCACATGGGGTAGAGGTAGGTAAATGGGGTGGAAGGGGAGGGATGAGGGGTAATCCCGTTAATAAATAACATCAGGATTGACACTTGTCAATATGGTCTATGATAGTTTGGTGCGCCCTCTGTAGGGATGGTATTAGCCCACTGATTGTTTTAGTTGGTGCCAACAAAGATGGCCATGGGTGCAGTCCCTTCCCTTGACTGCAATTTTTTGTTTTCAAATATGTTACCCATCCACTCACCCTTCCCCTCCCCCCATCATTGGCCATTCGTTGACCAGTACCCAAAACGTTCAGACCAATGTTATTTGTGTCGCCATGAAAATGTTTCAATCATTCAACTGCTGTAAAGCGAAATGCTACATTTTAAAGTCACAATCAGTGAATTGCAGCTCTTTCTTCCCTGATTTCCCACAACCAGTTAGCTATTGCTTCTCTGGTTGTGCCTGCATCACCTGCTTGGCCAGTCTAGCGAATAAGGCTGAGTTCATTTACTTTAAGTCTCCATCTACGTTTGCAGGGATCATTATTGTGAATGCAGCTGTTGTGAAGAACAATGCATGTCAATAATTAGTTGAATGTTATCTGAATCACATTCATTTTTCTTATACAACATCCTTCAGCGCCCTTTAAGCATGCCATAGCCATGTTCAGAAACAACTCTTGCAGAGCATAATCGCATGTTAAAATATCTCTGCTGTGGGACTCTTGTTCCTTCTTTGTACGGCTTCAGTAGCCAAGAATGGATGGGAAAAGCTGAGTCTCCTACGTTTGTCAATTGAATCTCGCCATAACCCTGAAGACTTTATGATCTTTCAGGTAACAAGTGGCCTTCTTCAAACTGAGAGTATATTACAGTGTTTTGCAAAAGCCTGGAATCGTGTGTTGAGCCAGGTGCACCAACTGCAGCCCACAGAAATCTCTTGTCATATCCAATGAAGCCCATATTAGTTACAGAGTATCTTTCTTATAACTGTAGACATTTTCGGCGCAGTAGAAACATACATGTGAAAGCCGTCCCAAGCGCCAATGCAGGGGAACTCCCAGTTTTCGAGAAAACCTTGCAGTTCCAGGCTCCACTCTTCCGACGTTTTTGGAAGAAAAACTAATCTCATACAAATTTTTTACCAGGGCTTTGCAAGGGTCCTGACAAATACAGTAAGCAGTTGGAGCTGCCACTCCAAACAGATCCCCTACTGTCAAGAATGAACATCCATGAGCAGGTCGATACAGGCACATTGCCACCTGAGTGGCAGGAGGTGTGACATGGTGTTTCATGTAGGTTGTTTGATGATGTTTTTAATTTCGGCCAGAATAAACTCAAATGTATCAAGAGAAACCCTCAAACGCTTGTTAAATGCTGCACCGTCCCAGTTACGATAAGCTTAAGCCCACCAGTTGTTGTCCCTGAACTCATTGCGACCTCTCTCCTGTCTTGGTTTTTTGCTCAACAAGATAGTGGACAAAGCAGCTGCTTGGGCGACTTCCGTTTCCAAGTCCTTCGTGAATCTCCTCCGTGCCTCTTCGTCATTTAATCTCTGGAAAGAGTGCATTTCAGTTTCAGTTTATTATGCCATCAAAATAACAAAGTTATTTACAGAGTTCTTTTATGCTAATGGCTAAGTGGACCATAGGAAACCGGCTTATACAGGATGCTCCCCTCATGTAAATTAAGGAATAATTATACACTGTACAAGGGATAGAAGCATGATGGCTACTGCAAATATGTCATTCAAGAAAAAGACAAAAACGAGAAACGAAAATAATAATAATAATAATAATAACAATAATAATGATAATAACAATAATAAATAAATAAGTAATTAAATAAATAAATGCAGACCAAGTTTTACTGGTTTTTAGAAAGAAACGTAAAACGCTTTCTTGTAAATGAAGACAATGTATTTGAAAACTGAATATGAGTTAACAAAGAGTTGAATATTTTTGGCCCCTGATAGGAAATTGAAAATTTTTTAATATTTGGTCTGAGCTTAGGTATGTGAAATTGTTTTGAGGTTCGTGTGTAATAGCAATGTAATTGATTATTAAGAGAGAACATAGAGGTAAAGGCTTGAGGGAGTAAATTATTTTTGACCTGGAATAAAATTTTACTAATATGAAATCGATATATACAGTTAAATTTGAGGATCTGGAGATCCTTGAATATTGGGTCAGTGTGCGCATCGAACGGTTTACTGGCAACAATACGAACAGCTTTTTTCTGGAGTACAGTTAAACGATTCAAATTCGTTGGATACGTAGAACCCCACACACTTACACAATATTGTATATAAGGATATACGAGAGCATAATAGAGAGTCTTAAGAGCCTTTTGAGGAAGGCAAAAACTTGCTTTGTACATAATGCCAATTGCTTTGGAGACTTTTCTTGTAATATTATTTATATGCGGTATCCAAGTTAAATGTTCATCCAACACAACACCTAAGAAAACAGATTCTTTAACCTGATGAATTTCTTGATTACTCAAGCATATTCTTATATCTAGTGTTTGCCTTTTCTGTCTTGGCCGAAAGATCTAAAAAACTTGATTTTTTTATATTAACTGATAGTTTGTTTGCTCTAAACCAATCGGTTAAGTTATTCAATTCAGTATTGACAGTCAGAGATAAATATTCTAAGTTATTATGAGAAAAAAAATATATTTGTATCATCAGCAAACAATATGAAATCTAAAGTTTTTGAAACATTACTAAAAGGTCATTAATATAGATGAGAAACAGAAGAGGGCCAAGTATTGATCCCTGTGGGACTCCACACTTGACCCTTTTATGAGAACCATATAGTAACCATTATAACTTACAAACTGTTCTCTACCTGACAAGTAGCTTTTAAATCAATTCAGTGGTGTTCCTCGAACACCATAATGTTGAAGCTTGGCTAAAAGAATTTCGTGATTAACTGTATTGAACGCCTTTGAGAGGTCAATAAACACTCCTATCGTAAATTTCCTATTGTCAATTGCAGAAGAGAGCTTATTATAAAGATGGATGAGTGTAAGAGCTGTCGAGTGATTTTTCCTAAATCCATATTGGTTGTTAAACAGAATATTATATTTTATCAAAAAATTGTAAAGTTTGCGATATATTACTTTCTCTAGGAGTTTTGAAAAATACAGGAAGAACTGAAACCGGTCTGTAGTTGACAAAAACAGCCTCATCACCAGATTTAAAAATTGGTATAGCTCGAGCAATTTTAAGCTCTTGGGGTACTACGCCTGATGATATAGATATATTAATAATATGGGTAAGCGGTAAAGAAATAATATCAATATTGTTTTGGACAACACTGATATGAATCTTGTCATAACCAGCAGCTGTGCCAGGGCGTATCCCTCCACATATTTCAGTCTTTTTACGGCAGTTCGTTATCTCTAAAAACAAAGTGTTCGATACATTTGACTTTACATAACTGGCGAAAGTATTAATTGAATCTGGTATCTTTCCAGCTAAAGTAGGACCGAGATTCGTAAAGTATTCACAGAAACCTTCAGCAATTTTTGCTGGGTCACTGATCTTACCGTCAGAGATCTTGTAGATGGCAAACGATTTGTTTTGTTTTTGCGTTTATTAATGACCTCATTTTGTATTTGCCCACAGTGTGTTTTGCATTGGATTTATTTTCATCAAATTTTTTTACGTAATAAGAACGTTTAGTAATTCTCATCAAATGACTGAACTTGTTTCTAAAGTTTTTATATTGCCTCTCCCATGCCGGACTTGGTGAGCACAGAGATCGTCGATAAAGTTGGTTCTTTTTTCTAGCCGATTTTAATAGTCCTTAAGTTAGCCAAGGCTTATGGCGAAAAGCAGTTCTTAGGCGTTTTTTCTTAAGAGGAAAACATTTATTGTAAGCGACTGTCATTTTCTTTAAAAAGTTATTATAGGCACTCGAGCAGTCATTATTTTGGAGTACGTCTTTCCATTCACACTGTTCAAGCTCTAGTCTAAATTTGTTCATATTTCCTGTTGATTTCTCACGATAAGTAATGTGTATATTTTGTTTATTTTCACCGTCGACTTCGTTTGAAAGAAAAGCAAACACTGTCAGGTGATCGGAAATATCTGATATCAATAAACCACTGTGAAGATAGTTGCTGGGGTTATTAACGAATATATTGTCAAGAAGCGTTGCGGTGCGCGAAGTTATTCTCGAAGGTCGTGTAATCAAAGGAACAAACAATTTCGAGTACATAATATCTAAAAATTCCGCAGTTTGTCTATGACAATTGTGTTTAATCAAGTCTATATTCCAGTCACCTAAAAGAATACATTCTTTGTTGTTTTTAGAAATTACAAAAAGTAATCTATCCAACTCAGCGTTGAAATCAATAATGTTTTGTTCAGGTGGTCTGTAAATTATGCCAACAATTAAATTTTTCTCTTTTGTTCGTTCAACTTCAACAAACAAAGATTCCGCAGAGTCATTAGCAAAATACAGATCTGGACGTCGTTTAAATTCAAATTCCTGCTCTAAATATAGCCCTACTCCTCCTTCTGATCGTTCCTTTCGAAAATCATGAGTGAAATTGTAGCCGGCAATTTCACAAAGATGATCCGAATCTTTTAGCCAAGTTTCACTAATACCTATAATTGAAAACTGCAAGTTTAATGATGATAATAAATAGTTTACTTTGCTAAAATTATGTTTTAAACTTCTAGTGTTTAGATGTAAGACAGACATGCAGCAGATAGTTGTCTGCATGACTAACAACAGAAAGATCATTAAATTTATCTTCTACGTAATACTCACAATCAAATATCTTGTAAAAGTTAGTATCGGGATCATGGTCCCTAGAAAAGTTCAACTTATTAATATAAGACTCGTAAATCAAAGGATTAAATTTTAAAGTGGTTAGTTTTATCTGAATCATATCTAATAGGACCATTAGTTTGTTCGTAGAGCGCCAGATGGAATTCATCATCACTGAGGTGACAAAATGGTAACATACCAGAAAGTGAATTGACTAAACTGACTTCAGAGTTACTTAACTGCTCACTGCCCTCGTCCTCGCCCATGGCCAAATGTCGGATAACTTGTATTTAACTTCCCAACTGCTGCATAATTGCCATTTGACTAGAAGCGATCGCGAATGACAAGTCGATCTAAAACAAAGTATGCTTTCTTTCCTGCTCTCCTTTCTTCCTTTAGTGTATTGATCTGCCCCTCGCGCTTAAGTAAGGTAGCCCTGGCCAGATCCTCGGAAATATACAGGCCTTGCATGCGGCTTGTTCTTTCTCGCCTCCCTGATAACTTGTTCTCGTTGCTTCCAGCATTTTAGTTTGCAAACAATGATCCGAGGACGGCCTTCATTATCGCTCTGAGTTGATGTTCGTCTCGATTGACGTCTTTCTATTCGATGTGCTCGCTCGATATCCAACTCGATACCCAGCTTATTTTTCACTGCCGCTTTGACTTTTTCCTCTGAAATGGCCCAAGTTTCCCCGGGTGACTCTTTGATTCCAGAAACCCGAATGTTGTTTCTTCTAGATTGATTTTCCAGATATTCCAACGAGTTGTTCACCTGGGCAAGACTGCTTTCAGCAGCTTCCACCTTCGTGACAATCGGTTTCATCGACAGTAACTCATCTTGAGAAAATTCTATGCTAGCTTTTAATTCAGCTACAGTCGTCACTAAATCGTCGACTCTGGCCGTTAAGGAGGAAACCGTTGACTGGAACATTGCCTTGAGCATCGATTCTTGTACAGCAAGTAAATTACTGACGGCCGCCATTGTTACAAATTCATGGTCATCGTCTTCAAGAGATAATGTTGATGTTTCTTTCTAAGAGCCAGTTTTCTTCGCCTTCTTCGAACTACTCATTGCAATACGACACACAGATAAAAACTCTTAAAGAATAAATGAATAAACACTCAAAGAGAGTATTAAGAGAAGTAAATTGATGTAAATTGTAATTAAACTCGGGACTTCACTTAGCCATGACCGCCATCCTTGTCAGAAGTGGCTAAAATAAAAGAATCGCTATAGTCAAGTTTTTTCCTCATTTTAAGATTTATTGGTTCTAAAGTATTTAGGACACATGAAAATAGTAAGAAAATAAGAAATGAGTTAAAACTTTGGCGGCATATAAGGGCTTTTGGAGCTAAAATATAAAAAAAATGTTGATTCATCACAAGTTTAAGCAAGACCAAAATACAAAAAAATACCTGAATGAGCTCTCTACAAACTTATTTTACTCTTTATACTTTCATCAACAAACAAACCTTACGAAAGAACTCTTTTGTTTTCTTCAAATACAATTTGTTTTGAAACACTTATTAAATCCAGGCTGGAAATATTCCAATTCTGCCCAAGAATTTTGTAAAGCCTCTATGCTTGACAAGTCTGCGCCATTGCATGACTCAAAAATCCAAATATTTTGACACGAGAGAGTCCCTTGTAATCCGATTTGTAGTTTTTATATAGGTCTCACATCATGCTATCAATTTGCACAATTAAAGCAACCGGATACTTTTTTCATTGGTCAAACTTGCAAAAATGCATAGTATAGCTGGCGAGACAAAAGGCATTTGCTGCAAAGGCTCCTTGCCCATGAATGACAAACTGTGAGCCTTTCGAAATGAACATGCCAACAAATTTGCCAAATTTACAGTGGCAATATACAGTTCTTCGATACTGACAAGGTTTAAGTTTTTGATGAGCTCAGGTACCTCGCAAACAGCCAGAATTGTGTCATTCCTAATATAATATTTTGGCACTCAAATTATGGCGGGTATGGTCACGTGATTGGCTGTATGTATCATCATACATGCATGCTATATACAGTCTCCCGTCATTTATTTTTAGTGAAAAGAGAGTTTTAAAACACTCATCCCTTCTGCTCCAAGTACCTCGTTTTCTTATATTTTTTTCACGTATCTGCTAACTTAATTGGAATATATTTGAGAAAACTTGAGAAAAGGAAAAAAACTGATAAATTTCGTAGTTTATTGGGTTGAAACTTTATTTGTTGTTTGTCTAAGACAATTTTCTTATGATTATCGTGTCCAATGATGTGATGTGATGTGATATGATGTGATAGATATACAAGTTCTCCCCTCGGGGCTTTTCAGAACCTGTTTACAATATATATACGGTTGAGGTCAGACAGTTAAGCACCTTAGAAAGTCCGCTGGACCGGCTCACATGTTAAGGCGTAATTTGGCAGCCGATAAGAAGTGCCCTCAATTGAAGAAACAGTCCACAACACTGGGATCATTACCCTACTCTTTGCAAGAAGTGTGTGAGTTTTTCTTAGTCCCTCGATAAAGAGACTGAGAGACTGGGCCTACGGTTTAATGGACTTATCCGAGAAGACGTGAAGGTCTAACCATCTGCAGATGTTAGAGCAAAGACAGCACCTTCTCCTCAATTATTTTAAGACCCTGAGTGTTGGTCCGGCCGGGAATCGAACCCGAGCCTCCCGCAAAGCAGACTGGCGCCTTACCAACTGGGCTAACCAGGCGGCGTATCGTGTATGAGTTCTAGGAATTATTCAGTGTTTGATAGACTTTTGCATAAAGTTGTGCATAATGTTTCTTTGCGTCCTATAGCATCAGTCGAAACATTCTAACTGCGACGGAGCGTCGATGTTCGATGTCAAAATGGGAAGTTTTGACGTCGCTAAAGTTTGTGAACTCATAGGCCTGTTTATTTTGTACAAGTTGAATGAAAACTTCAAGCACGGTAATATCGGACTATACATGGATGACGCGTTAGCAGCCTTCGAAAACCTAAACGGAAGAGCAGCAGACAAAACAAGAAAAAAATTCACAAGGATATTTGGAGTCCTCGGGCTAAAAATCACAGTACAATCTAATCTGAAGGTCGCAGACTTTCTCGATGTAACCCTGAATCTGAACAACGGAAAATACTATCCATTCAGAAAGCCAGACAACCAGCCCGTGTACATCAATGCAAGATCAAACCACCCACCCAGTATAATAAAGCACCTCCCGGCTGCGATTAGTCACTGAATATCAAGTCTATCATGCTACGAGGAAAAATTTCATAAAGCATCGGGACCTTACAATGCTGCTCTCAGGGCAAGTGGCTATACTGCAGACTTACGCTACCACCCGCAGGAGGGCAAAAAACAACTCCAAGAGAAGTAAAAATTGGCCACGAAAGGTTATTTGGTTCAATCCGCCATTCGGTCAAAATGCCATGACGAATGAAGCAAAAACTTTCTTTCACCTTGTAAATAAGCATTTTACTCGTAACCACATCCTGCATAAGATCTTCAACCGCAACACCCTAAAAATAAGCTACAGATGTATGCCGAACGTTTCAAGTATCATAAAGGCGCACAATCAGAAACCAGCAAGCCAATCAACAGAACCCAATCAAACTAGAAGATGCAACTGCCATCTTTTTATGTTTTAATGTTTTAATATTTTCAACATTTTGACATAATGATTCATTTTTATCACGCTCTACAACCCAGCATCGAGCACTTTGCTATGAATAAGTGAAAGTGAACACTTTTAATTTATCTCTCTCTCTATATATTTTTTTTCAGTTTATAGTTTATATTAGATAATATAATTATACCATGAAGTTTCATTTTTTTTATTTCAACCCTAGACGAGGAGAGCCATCTCGCATAAAAATTGCAGTTACAATGGTCCTCCTCACCACATATAAATGACTTCTTTTCAATCTTAAAATATTGTGATAAATCATCTGTAACTTTATGTGGTAAAAAATAAACTGAAACTGAAATTTTTATCCATATTCTTTCTTTCTTTAGGAGAAATAAGCAAGGAAGACGCCATTATAAAAAAATTCAAGGCACAACAAAAAGTGAGATGTCAGGCAACTTAGGAAAAAAATTGAGGGTCATTTTGCTGTGTAGCAAGTGGGGTTCCTCAAAGGGGGGTCTGTCTACCTTCAACAGACAGCTCGCCATTTACTTAGCCAAACGATCTGATCTCGAGGTTTCTTGCTATCTTCCTGAAGTTTCTGACCGTGACAAAAATGCTGCTTTAAAAGACAACGTTACTTTGTTTGAAGCGGAGGATATTCCAGGTAACAAAGATCCATTTGTAAAGCTGCACCATTGGCCAGCCAAGCTGCCCTCTCCAGATGTGATCATCAGTCATGGTCGAAAGTTTGGTCCAGCAGCATACCTCATTAAGAAGGGACATCCCAATTGTAAATGGGTTCATTTTGTGCACGTGAACTACGAAGAAATGGGAAAATACAAAGTTGGTTCTAACGAGATTAGAGCGAACAATAGAAAATATAAGGAAGAGTTATGGTTTTGCCAGCAAGCTGATGTTGTCGTTGCTGTAGGTCCACAGTTGTTGGATTCTTATAGCAGAAGCCTTTCCATCGAACAGAAGGAAGTACAAGTATTTTATCCTGGTCTGAGCAAAGAATTCCAAAATCTACCTCAGAAAAAATTTGAAAGTACAGAATTCCATATATACATTTTTTGCCGCTGTTCATCAGAAGATTTTGAGTTAAAAGGAGTTGACTCATTGGCAGATGCTGTTGGGAAACTTGGTAAAAAGTACAAGGTGCATGTTGTAGGTGTGCCGGAGGACGAAGAAGTAAAAACTTTTCAGCACACTTTAGAGAAAACTGCAGTAACAAAGAATCAGCTCTATGTGCGGGAGTATTGCAATAATCGAGAAGAATTGAAAAGAATGATGTGTGAAGCAGACCTTGTTGTTATGCCTTCACGAGCAGAGGCTTTTGGTCTGATTGGATTGGAAGCTCTTTCGGCTGGTGTCCCTCTGCTTGTTAGTGCAACCTCTGGTTTGGGTATGACTTTGAAGGAGTTGACGTTTGGTGATATTTGTGTTGTAGAATCGGATGATCATGACTTTTATGAGTGGGCAAAAAAGATTGAATTACTGAAGGAAAAAGAGAGACCTCAAAGAATTAAGCGAATGGAACAATTGAGAAATCAATATGATGAGAAATATAAATGGGATGAGCAGTGTTCAATTCTCGCTAAACTGTTCTGATATGAATGTAATGACGGACAAGGAAAAGACATAAAAAATTGAGACACCACGTGTAGTTTTCATTAGTAAGGCATTAGATGAAGAATTGTTATCATGAATCTTTATTGGTGTTTTACCTTACGGTGAAGGGGAGAGCTATAGAGGAAGTTTTTAAAGTAGCTCCATTGTCACCTAAAACTTTATAAAATTTCATGACCATCGGGTACAATATTTATCTTTGTATACAATTAAGTTACATACATACACACACGCACACACACACACACACACCTTTAATTGACACCAGATCTAGAGACTCGCATAAAAAATTGAATTGGTCAAAAAAAAAAGAGAATCATAGCACAAACTAGCTTCAAGTTTTCTTTTCTGTTTATATACCACTGTTTGTTAACGCTCTATTAGAATAAGGAAGTAGTTCTTTTTAGTGTTCAGAATGAAGGCTTGACACCATGTCTAGTTATTTTCAAGTGTTTCTATGGTGTGCCTTCATCTTTGCAGCACTAGGAAATTTATCAGCATTGGAATTCTCCTAACATTACTCTATGCAATATGACATTTGTTATTAAGAGTCGACTGTATTGCACTGGGTAATCGATTTTATTGGAAAAGCAAAATCCTTCAAAACTCTTCAAACAGCATATTATGATAGCATACTTTGAAACAATTTAGGATGTTTTGAAGTGAAAGGATAAGAAAATACAAGAAATGATAATAATCTTCATAATTTTCAAAAATCCTGCCTGGTCACTAAAGCTTGTTACATTTTATTCCACAGTAGATGCTAAGTATTTTGTACCAGCTCAACTACGTTCCTCCCCTGACAAACTGTTAGAGGTACAACCAAGTGAGAACGACCCATGCCCGCTGTACGTTCACTTTCTCGATGGTTTTTTACCTCACGGTCTCTTTCAACAGGTATTTTTTGTAACTTTTGCTGAATAGAATTATAACTCAATCACAAGTTGGGGTAATTACTTTTGAAATTAAGCTCTGTTTAAAGGACGTTAAGGGTTTGTACATGTTTTTGTATTTTATGTGTTCTTAACCTTTAGGATCATCAGCTCTTAACAATCCCAGATGATGTACGTACAGTGGCGTAGGAAGGAACTAATTATTGTGGGGCACAGCCCAGCACCAAAGTTGCGAGACTGACTTGTGAGAGGGCGGGGCTCTGTAGACAGGCTTTCGCCAGGAAAATCTTTTTTGGGGGTGGTTCTAACATATACAAAAAGATCATAAACAATGACACATTATAAATATAATTAGAAATATAGCAACTTTTACAACTGTAATATATATGCTAACTGTATCAATCAATGTAACAGCACAAGATAACCTAGCAAGTATTTTACTTAAAACTGTCAGAAGTATGCTGGTCCCATTTCGCGTAGACAATTCGAAAGATTGACGGATTGACGGACCAATTGTCCTTATCAATGTATAAATAAATATAATTGATAAATTTAATCTTATATAGCGCAGCAATAGATGCTCTTGCGCGCTTTACAAAAATTCATAAAATTACAAATAATATTAATATAGAACGAATAATTAAAATACAAAATAACGACCTAAATACTAAATTTGAATCTAAATAGGTATCAATTGCTTAAATAACTTATAGGTTTAACGCAATCTTAAAAAGATGAGTTATTCCAAAGTGCAGGTGCAGCTACAGTAAAACTACGGTCACCGAGCGTGCGTAGGGTTTTTATCCTTGTTTATTCTTTTTGCAGCAGAATCTCGCTAGTTGATCGTAAGTTATAATTACAATTCTTTTTACGCATTAAAAGTTCGCTAAGTTATTTAGGTGTAAGACCATGGATGACTTTAAAAGTAATAAGTAAAATCTTAAAATATATGTGATATTTGAATGGGAGCCAGTCTTACTAATATGAGTAATATGATCAAACTTTGCTGATGTTGCAAATAAGTCTAGCAGCAGTAATTTGTACTCTCTGGAGCTTTTGCAGTTCATATTAGGCAGTTCGAATAAAATACTATTACAGTAGTCAAGTCCATTTATTACAAAAGCATTCACTAGGGTTTGGACGGTGTCAGAACTGAGAAATTTCCTGATTCTTCTAATATTAAATATGTGGAAGAAAGCAGTTTTACACATCTGGTTTATTTGCGTGACCATCTTAAGTTGCTTGTCAAACCAGTACCCAAGATTCTTCACTTCGGAAGAGGGGAGAATTGCTATATGGCCCACGCAAACGGAGTCAAAGTCAATTTTTTCTAATTGCTGCCCCAATCACAATTTTTTAACAACAACAACAATAATTTATTCAAAATAAAAGTTACATTGCATGTGTTACATAATCAGACTGATCCGCAAATAGAAGTTTCTAATCTAGGCGGATCAGTGTAGTTAATTGTTACAAAGTATAGGAAAGTAGAATGTAATATATCATTTACAATTTGTAATAACTAGTGGAAAAAAACACATAATAGAGGTTTACTAGCTTTAAACATACTACCATTGAATTGTAATTATTAGAATTTTTATTTCTTTAGGGATTTGGTGATTTGTTCTGTGTCAATATAATCATTATGTTGTTTTAAAATATCAGTAAGAAGGTCATGAAGTTTTTTCTTAAATTGTTTTTTTGGAAGCTCTCTTAATCTATGACCCTTATTTTGATTTACGTGCAGTCCTGTATATTTTCCATGCTAAGGAGTAGGCTGAACGAATACAGAAATTGTTTTTTAATGATCTGCCTGAACGCTTTGCTATCTACTTTTGAAGGGATACCTTTGCTTTTTGGTAATGAATCTAGTTTGTCTTAGATTTTCTTTGAATTGCAAGACAACCTCCATGTTTCCTGTTTTTTTCCATGGCATTACATTGCTTGACTTTCAAAAGTCTCCTGAACAAAGATTTTGCAGTCGCTGCAGGCTGAGTATAAAGTAGTCTACAATTTTCTAACAGTTAAACACATCGTATTTTGTATCTTCATTGAATTAAAGCAAGTTCGATTTTATCTTTGAAACTTTCTTAAAAATTTTACACTTCACTTTGCTTCAATTTTACTTAAAACTTCAGTGTAACTTCTTATTTGCTCTTTACCTACATTACTTACTGTATGGTGTAATTATTACATAAAGTTAAAAACAAGACTTTTTTTACAATGTTAAACAGCTCTCGGGAAAAATCTGAAAATATAGAAGTCAGTGAAGATATCTCAAGTGCTTCTGTTAAGTTACAACCTCCAAATTCAAAAGGTTTGTTTGGATTTGTTTTTGTGGCCACCCATAAGACTGTAGCCACTATGTTGTCAGGATGTTAAGTGGGTTAGTAAGTAACAGTGCGAGAGCTCAGAGTGTTGTATGTCAAGTGAATTTATACCCATATGATTTCTTATTGGTAAAGTAAGATGTATTAAACTTTAGTGTAGCATTCAGAGGTAAAAGTGTTGTAGAATTTGCACAAATTTAGACCTTTCCAAAGATAATCAGCAGGGCTAGTTTACAGTGCCTCTCAAGACCAAGAAGCCATGAAAGCTTTGAAAAATTGGTGTTAGTTTTAGTATAAAACTGTTGTTAATAATAACATTTTTTTATCTTTTGTTAATGTTAAAATGCATTTTGTTTTGTGGTAAAAATTTGACTTTGTTTTTAAGATTTTAATTTGTTATTTGAATTTTGTGTATATTTAAATTGTAAGTTTATCTAGTACTCAAATTTTGTGTTTAATTTCTTAAAACTTGGCAATTTTATTTATTAAATCTGTTATAAATAGAATGAAGTCAGTATTGTCAGGTTTATTGTCAGATCAGTTGTTCCAAACAGTCAAACAAAAGTTGGTTGATGACAATTAACATAGTATTATTTAAACCATCCTTAATATTAGGCCAAACAAAATAACATCTGTTGTTCTGGTCACAAAACTGACTCAATTTTTTTAGTGTAAAATCACCAACCCCATTTAATTGCCTTTTTTACCATATGTTTGAAATCGCATTGTTGGTAACAAGTATTAGGTGTTCAAAATCATAATTTTGGAATGTACTTTTCTTGTGTTATGGTCAATTATATCCACCATTTTTGTTTAAATATTTCTTGGTCAGCACATGTTTTGACTGAATGAATTGATTGTCAAAAGATTGGCTACGTGTGTTAACAATTTTAGTTTTGACTATCACAATTTTACATTCAAAAGTACAGTGTTTTCATTTGTTCCTTCTGGACTCTGCTCACTTGTTCTTGCAGTCTAGTTGGTTGCACCATAACAGGCCAATAGCCAGGAAAAAAATTAACCAAGGCAGTATAAATATCAATTTAGCCAATTTCTAGGGGAAGGAAAGAATTTTTCAAATTCTCATCCTTAGAATCGCTGAAAATGCACCAAATTTATAAAATCAGTGCAAATATTCCAGATGTACAAGAAAATTTTTTCCCAAGCAACTTGCCTTTGAATTTGAATCACGTAGATGTCAGTGGCAGCAATTAAAATTCTTAGCCAGATTTAGATATAAACCGTACAGCCCGACCTCAACTCCGGCTCTCCTTAATCAACAGGTTTTTATCATCACTAAGAAATCTGAGAGCTTTTAGTTATTATCGTAATTCATCCTTTCTATTCGCTGAGAAGGCCTCTTTTGCTACTCAGAGCATTTTTTTGTCACAAAAAGTCCGACCAAACTGTGGGCCCAAAAAACCAAATTGCCAAGAAAACGACAGGTTATTTATGAAGTTATAAGCAGAATGGGAAAACCACACGGTAATTACTTACCACTTTCTACGAAAAACAGTTTCAATTGACGGCTGCATTGATTTAGTATCTTGAGTTCCGAAATCTTTGCTTATAGATAGATGGCTGGCCATCAACAGGTAACCTCACAAACTGAAAAATGGCAGTAAAATTGATGAAAATGAGGCGGCTTTGTCATCGAAATCTGCTGCATACACTCGTGGGCTTGTAAAAAAAAATTGCTATTCTCTGCTTAGATTACCGTTGAAACTGTTTTGTGTATGTAAACTGGCACTATTATTTTGTTTTCTAAAAATTTGTTTTTTTCAAAATTTTTACCGAGGCAAGTGCCTTGGTTTCGCCTCAAGCTGGCTATGGGCCTGCTTAATGCTCAGTCAAATTGGCTGGTGGGTTCTCCTCAGAGTCAGCCAATAGTTTCTGCCACAGGGGTACAGATACAAATAACTAAAATGTAAAATCATTTACATCATGGTGTGCTTGTGTCAGATCACCCAGATTGCAGCTGTTATAAATAAACAAAATGCCCTCCACCAAATTGATACCTATTACTCAACAAAAAGATTTATATAAAAAAATATAATTAAAATTAAAAAATTTAATACAGGATATTACACGGTGGCGCAAACGTATGGAATTTATCTTTGAGTGGAAAAAAATATTTCATAAGTGAGAGCAGCTATCGTGTGAATTTTTTTCCAGCTTCATATTTTCAAGCCAAAGTGACATTTTCTTTTATTACATAATTAGATATGAGTGTTTCAAAAATAAAAAAATGACAAAAAAGAAGTGAAAAACAAAGGAAGTAAGCGATATCTTCACTAGTGAGGATGAAAAGTATGTCTCACTCATATCCCGGATGTAGTTTCATAATATATAGATTTAGGCACTGCCTAAAAGCGGAGCTCCCAAAGAGATTCAACAGTAACCTCGAAGGTTGATTTCTCACGAAATACACAAACAATTTACAAATGCCAAAATTTTATCAAAGAACACATGAAGGAAAAAAAACTTATACCATTTAGAAAAAATTCACTTTAAAGATGAACGAGAAAAGAAAATATTATGTTTCACTCGTGTCCACAGACATCGTACAGATGGACGGACATAACGTCATGATGTTGAAAATTCAACTCGATGCATATACCATATTTTCTTAAGTATGGTGCTCTGCAGGAACTCCGCTATGAAATCTTTAGTAAGACACTCAAATCTGGTTAATAAAATTAAATGATAAATCCGATCTACCAACCCTATGTTTTTAGGT